>JAQQSQ010002758.1:0-10330 GCA_028627145.1 Eidolon dupreanum | reverse complement strand
CCGGCCGCCAGGCACACGCGTCCCAGGCAGCCGAGAGGGGCACGTTCCAGCACACTCTCATTGCCGACGGACTGGACTTCCCCATTTTTCAAGCTGAGGCCTGAAGGGACTAACACGTGACACTCGTTTCTGCCGGGGCACCCTGGAGAACGTCACGCCGCGGGGCCGCGTCCCCGTCCCCTGGGCCCTGAGGGGCGAGGGTGCCGTCCCCCGGCTCCTGCCAGCCGGGCCGCTGCTGGGCGGTGGGGGGGCCCGGAGACACAGCTCGCCGCCCCTCACGCCCTCCAAGCGTGACGTGCCCCCGGCTTTCACCCGCTGACGACGCCACACAGAGGAACGTGCGGCCCCAGCAGCACGACATCGGACACAAAGGCCGGGGGACAAAGGGCGCGAGCGCGGCCGGGCCGGGCCCCTCCACGGCAGGAGCAGCGTGTGGAGAAACGGGCCGTAGGAGCCACGTCCGCGACCGACCGGGCGCAGGGAGACCTCGCGGCTGCCGAGCAGGGCGGGGGCCAGAGGCGCGACGTTACGGGAGGGGCGGGGGCCGGGCGCTGGCCTAGGGCTGCGGCGAGCGGTGGCAGTCCGTGCAGACGCGCCGTCGCGCTGTCACGAGGGCCGTGTCAGCAGAGAGGCGTTGCCGTCCTCCTCGCTGGGCACTGTCCACTGTTGGCCCAGGGCAGCACACCACAAAGGCCCCTCCACGCCCTGCCGGCCGCTCCCGCCTGCCCCGCGGCTCGGCGCGGCCACAGGAGCTCGGCCCACTCCTCGGGACGGAGGCGTGTGGCCTGCAGACGCCTGTCCAGCAGGCGTGCGACGGGCACGGCTTGGCCTGGGGCGGCTCCCCGGCATGGCACTCTGGCCGCCCGGCTGCGGGACCTGCCCCCCGCGTGGTGTGGCCCCCCGAGAAAGCCCCAGCCCTCCACGGACACGCGTGCCCCCCGTCACCTTCCAGGGACCAGCGCCAGGCTGCACACAGACAGGGCCAAGGCCGCGCCTGAGCCCGAGCCTGAGCCCGAGCCGTGCGGTGGCCCGGCAGGCCCGGCAGAGAACACCCCTCTGAGCCCCAATGGCCCCGGGGGCTGTGCTGACCCCGAGGGTGGGGACGGGCTGGCAGAACACACTCTGCGGCCACCGTGAGCACAGACCGGGGGGCTCCGGACGCTGAGCGGCTGCAGCGGGGGAGGGGCTGTCACACACGCTTTGGCCTTTTTCTTCTTTTTCTATAATCACGGAAATAATCATTTTGACGTCAATCCATCAGTTGGAAATGCTGGCTAATGTCTGCAAAGCAAACTTTTGGGAAGAAAATCTCCTACTGTGAAACCCAGGACAGTGGGACAGTGACCACGATTACAGACGAGTTATAGTTCACTGCGGTCGATCATGACAGGCCCTACGTCAAAACGGATAAAATAAAGCTCTCCTTTTTTAAAAACGGTAACTGAAAAACAAATTTAATGATTTAAATCAATAATTCTATTATTATTTTAAACCAAGACTCTTAAAACACCGGGCACTTGACCTGCCGAGCGGCTCGGCCGGCACGCCGCCCACAGGTCCGTCCAGCAGCCCCAGCCTCGGCCATCAGATCGGGGTCCGGCCCGGGGACCGGCCTCAGGGTCCAGAGACAGAGGAGCCCGCCACGCCCACCGGGACGCTCGGCAGGCGAGCGGGGCCCGGCGCGGCCGGCGCAGACCCATCCACGCCGGTCCCCTTTGCACACCGACCTCGGCGGCTGCCCACGCGGCCGGAGCTGGCACCGCGGCGCTGCGCAGGCCACGCCGCAGACCCGCAGAGGCCGGCCGCGGCTGTGCCATGTCCAGGGCTCGCGGCCTGGGGGCACGGCCCTTTCACCTGTCCCGTGGACGGCCACCTGCCCGGCCCTGCTGGCGCCTGCCACCCGCCGCTGGCTGGTGTGGCGGCCATGCTGACATGCGTGGGGCGCTTGCGGGGCCGGCCGGGTCTCCCACGGAGCGCCCCATGCGGACGGGTGGTCGATTCACAGGCCTGGGCGCACACCCGGGGCCCGCGACGGCTGTCACTGTGCCGCGGTGCCCCCGACGGGAGCCAGCGGCGGACCCCGGCCTGGCCTGTGTCCACTGTGCCGGGGGCTGAGGGGTCCGGGATGCAGCGGCTCAACTGGGCTTCGGCTCAGCAAGGTGAGCGGGAGCCAGATGCAGCCTGCATGTCCCGCGTCTCTGTGTCGGCGCAGCGTTGGCCGGCGTGTGGCCTTCCGGGCGGGGGGCCGCGTGCGGAGGGCTGGCCGGGGCTGCGGGGACGTGTGGCCCCGGCAGGAGCTCACGCGGCCGAGGCCCTGCCGCCTCTCCTGGCGTCATGACATCTGCAGTGCCCTCCTCCACGGCCGGCAGGCCGAGTGCCGGGACCCCAGCTGTGACACTGCCCGAGCCCCTCCGTGGCGTGAGCCTCCTGGATGACCCCTGCCCCGGCGTCAAGCTCCGAACAAACAGCACCTGTTCCTCAGTGGCCCGCCTGGCACCTGAACACACGTGTACCTGCCGGAAACTGGTGACTGGTTTTGAAAACAGCTGCCAACGTCCAAACGCGCATCCATCACTGTCACCGCCGGGTGGTGACAGACAGCAGGTGGGTGCGAGGCCGGGCCATGCAGAGACGGGAGTGCCTGGCACTGTTGTCACTCCCTGTCACTGCGGCCAGCTGAGCGCCCCAGCTGCCAGTTGCCACCACGCAAGGCATGAAACATACCCTCTGAGCGATGCCGCCGGCAAAGGCTGCGTCATTAATTAGTTCCGCGGAGCGGGGCCCCTTACACGGCGCGAGAGATGTGTTTCATTTGTGTACGCTTTAATTACGGCTTAGGCGGTGCCAACTTTGATCGTGGAATCATCCTCTCGGTTCTGCTCTGCAACCGCATTTGTATAAATTTGCATTTGAAATGCAAAACTGCTAGGTCCCTGGGGATGGTCTCTTCACTTTGCACCAGCACCTCCAACCAAGGTGGGTGCCAGGCGAGACTGTGGGGACCCTAACCCTCCCTTACTGCAGCTGACGCAGGTCCCCACCTCAGCCCGGACACCTGGGGCCTGACTGTCCCCTCCCGGGGCCACCCTGCTGCAAGGAACAAACAGTGCCCCTGACTCGCTGCCTCGCGGACCCCGCTCCCCGGCCTCTCTTGTTCTGGAGACGGATTTAATTACCGTCCGTGAACTGTGCCGGCCAGGCACAGCCAGTGCCGGGGACAGGGGGGGCCGAGCTGCCACTCCAGGGGGGCTCAGCAAAGAAAACCAAAGCCAAGTCCAGCTGGGGCTCCTAGTCGAGCCCCAAAACGTAACCCTGGCCTTCTTCCTCCGGAGCGAGGTCACGTGCCCCCTCCAGATGAAACGACCACACTGTGCCCCCATCCGACACCTCCCTCGGGCCTTCTTCCCACGCGCTGGGGTCACCGCTGGCAGGTCCAGCCCCGGGGCGCTGCTCGTCACCGCGGGGGCGTCACCAGAGGCGTGACGGCAGTGCTGGCATCGCGGGTGTCGGGGCACGCCCGCAGGGACCCTCACAGGCGGCGTGGGGGACCCGGATGCTGAGTGAAGCTGGCCCCCACCTGCGGCCCTGACCCGAGCCCGGGGCCTGGGCCCCAGGAGGCGCGGCTGGCCTCCAGGACGGGGCTCCGGTCTTGACGCTCCCGGTCACGCCTTCGTCAGTACTTAATTTGGAAGGACGTGAAGAGAAAAGTGACGTGTGTCAGAGGCCAAGCTGGGACGGTCGGGGCCACCGGTGCCTGCTGCCCGCCCGGCCGGAGCCTGCGGCCACCGAGGCGCAGCCTGTGCACAGCGGCGGGGCGTCCCCAACGCCCATCCTGGCCCTGAGCGCTGTTCACTTAGCCCAACTCAGCCCTTGGGAAGCCTGCACCCAGTTTTTTGGTTTCCACAGAATTTCTCCTGGCCCTTCTCAGAGCCAGGCCCGCCCAGGCCAGCAGATCGATTTTCCAAAGACGTTAGCTGACCTGCCTAAGGTAATCACCGACTACAGAAATTTGCTCTTTTTCAGTTAAATTTATTTTTAGATGCCCTTTTGCTGAGAAATTTGTTTTCTAGCAAGCATTCACTCCACCCAGCGGCGGGAGGGAAGGGCATCCGGTGCCCAGTCCACGCCCAGCCCGCCAGCCGGCCGCGCTCTGACGCCGGCTCTGCAGACGCAGCGAGTGAGGGGTCTGGAGGCGAGTCGCCCCAGGCCGAGGGCGCTCCTTCTTAGAGAACAGCGAGGACAGGCGCGCAGAAGGCCACGTGACGCGGGAGGCAGAGACTGGGTGACGTGGCCACACACCCGGGACGCCCGGGGCCACCAGCAGGAGAGGCGGGAGGGCCCCCCACGGCCCGGAGGAGCACAGCCCTGCATGCCGTGACTGCGGTTCTAGGCCTCAGAACCGGGAGAGGACAAAGGTCTGGAGCTCCCGCGGCCCAGCTGTGGTCCCCGTTACCGGAGCCGGGACACTGCGTGGGTGGCGACATCGAGCACAAGGCAGGAAGGTCCCTCCTGCACAACTTACGTCTTCAACGTCAGTTTAAGAACACTTATGAAATTAACTGTCCTTGTCTCGGGTGGCCGCACGTGTCTGAGGCCAACAGGGAGAGATGCAGCAGCCTGCAGGTGACAGAACGGCATCACGGCAGAGCAGCCGGCCTGCCCGCCACGGGGTAGTGGCGCCAGGACGGCACGCGCCACGCCGGGCACGCGCTTCCGCCCGGCGGTCAGTCTGCAACTCTTAGGAACTCCCGGATCTCCCTCCGGAAAAAGCAAGAGCTGTGGCGCCTACGTTCCCTGTGAACGCCCGCTCCTCGGGGACCCGGTGCCGCCCGCTCCTCGGGGACCCGGTGCCGCCCGCTCCTCGGGGACCCGGTGCCCAGGCTCGGTGCCGCCGCTCAGCTGCCGCGTCTGTGACTGCCCCATGCTGTGCTCTCAGCTCCCTGCCCTTTGTGGAATTTTCACGAACAGCTGACGAACGCGTAGGCAATGCCACCACGGGAAAGTCTTTAATTCCAGAGCTAAAATCATTTGACCACATGGTCCTAAAAAATTCTAAAAAAAAATCTTATTCCATACGTTTGTAACAAAATCACTGTGTATTTTTGCTTAACTTACATAGTAAACTGTGCAAGAATGTAATTAAAGTGTTTTATTTGTCAACTGCCATCTAGTTACAGGTTTTAAATAATCATGTGGATGTGAAAACCCTCCAAAAATTAATGCACAAACCTGCAACACGTGCGTTTACTTACACAGCAAACATTTCGCTAAACACCACTGACTTCAGCCCCCAGGGAGGAGCCAGACAAGGGAGCCCTAGGCTGTGGGGGTGCAGTGCCACCAGCCAGAACCAAGCGTCAGCGAGCGCATCTGGTGACAGGGTGCCGTGGCCGCTGGCTCTGAGGCGCTGCTGCAGCGGGCCTCCTGGGACCTGCTTGGCGGGGTGCATGTGGAGGGGTGCTTTGGTGGCAGCAGGCCCATGTGGACACGCCGCCCACCCCCAGTGCCTCGCACAAGCCCCTGCTCCTGTGAGTGAAGAGCCACACCCAGGGTGACAGGGCCCCTCCCAGAGCCCGGGCTCGGGCCCCTGACCCTCCTCTCTTTGCTCAGCCATGCACACCTGCCACACCAACTGCCCCGGGCGGACAGGCCACTAGGGCTGTGGGGCCAGGACAGTGAGGGACGGAGGACGAGTGTGGGGAGGCTGCGGTGGGCCCCGCGGGGTCATGGCTGGGGCTGTCGCCTGTGGACACGTGGCCATCGCGGGCATCACACACAGAAACAGTGCTCTACGTCCCTCTCTGCCGGGCGATTTTGATGGACAAGTGGCCGACGACGAGGGAGCCAGAGAGACCCGTGAGCTCGCAGGTGCCGTCGGATGTCGGTACCGACGGCCCCGGCGCCTTCCGGGCTGCCGGTGGGCCGGGGATTCTCGCAGCTCCTGGAGAACCTGACGGCGGCTCAGCGCCGGTCTGAACCGCGCTCCCCTCTGCTCGGCGTTCCCGGCGATGCTGCTTTGGACGCGGCCTTTGCGCTCCCACCAAGGCGAACAGGCGAGCGCTGGGGCCGCTCGCACCGCCGGGCCCTGTGGCCACCTGCGTCCAGCCTGGGTCTCCGTGCGCCTGCCCGGGTCAAGGCCGCGGGCCCCCACTGCGCGCGGGGGCGGGGCGGCCGGGCAGGCGCGGGCGCAGAGGGCCGCACGGCCGGCGTGGACGCGTCCGCGTGGCGGCGGCCTCGGGAAGGCCGGCTGCCCCCGAGGCAGCGCTGCCGAGGTCCCCCGGGGCAGGGCCCCTTTCTTTAAAAAGTGAGACGGCTCCCTGAGGTCAGGCCACGCTGGTGAAGGGGCCGGGTCAGGAGGAAGGCGGCGGCGGGCGACGAGGCACGCGACAAGCCGCCCCCCGGGCGCGCAGGCCTCCCGCCGCGGCCCCCGTGCTCCACGCCGCGCCAACACGAAACCCGCGACCCCGCCGCCGAGGGGCCGTGACCGCACCGGGGGCCCAGGCGGGAGCCGCCGGACCCGCCGCCCGCGCGCGCCTCCCGCACTCCACGCCCCTGCCCAGATGGGCACGCCCACGGGACGCAGAACCGTCGGGGCGCAGCCTGCGACAACTCTGACCCGACTCCGGGCTGCCCTCCTCTCCGATGTTTGTCCTAGTGGGAGAAAAAGGCCACTTGCAAGGCGCATCTGACCTTCCCCCGACATGCAGCCTGCTGGCGGCTCCTGCTGGTGGCCCAGGCCTCCCGAGGCGGCTTCGCCCTCTGCGGGTAGGCGCTCTGGGAGGGGGCTGTCCGCACAGCAGACACACTCATCCCAAGTCCCAGCCATGCCCAGGGACACGAGGCCCCCCCAAAACATGGCGTGACCACGCCCGGTGGCCTAGAACCAATGGAGGGGGTGGCCTTCCTCCAGAGGGTCAGGACCGCTGCCACACACCGGGACAGGCTGTGACCTGCCGGGCACTGTCCCTGGCTCTGCAAAGGGCGCGGGCCTGAGGGACCCTGATGTCAGCTCTCTGGCCTCAAACCGAGGAAAGAGCAGCAGAACCGAACGGCGGCGGTGGGCACCTCTGCGTGTCACACGCGCACGTGAGGCTGGCTTGGTGCGGTGCCACCAGCCTAATTAAATTAAAAAAGAGGATTTCAAAACGACATTACTCATTTCTGTCAAGCAAAGGAAGATGTGGGATGATCAAAAGCCTGCTCGGTCTGTCTTTAAGTAATAATTTCCTACCGAAGACGGGAGATTAATGTCTGATGCCGTTCGTAACCGCGACTACTAATGGGAAGATAATGAATGACTTGGGGCCCACTGGTTCTCCACGCTGCCCTGGCATGGTTGCTGTGCGCACACTGCCCGCCTGTGCCAGGCGCTGGACAGGGCCCTCGGAAGGCGGGCCTGGCACCCAGCTGCCCGAGAGACACCGGCCTGGATGGGAACTGTGCTTGCCATGTAGGCACGGGCGGAAGGTGGCGGGGTCCCCCCGCCGTGGTGGGCTGGAGAGCTGGCAGCTAAGAGAGCAGAGGACGGCGCGGCGCCCTCCCTGCGGCCAGAGCTGTGGGGCCCCGGCCGGTGTCCCCCGCAGCGCACCCCCTCGCGGAGAGGCCGGCCCCCGTGCCTGGGCCACTGGCCTTGCATCCTGGGCAAGGTCACACAGCGGGCACCGGGCAGGCTACACTCAGCCTGGCTCCCAACCTCTATACTACATGCTCGTCGCCAGGCAGGGTTTCCAGCTGCACATACTCCTCAAGGGGACATCCCTCCAGGGCCGGAGTGGACCCCACCCGTGAGTGTGTCCCAGACACACAGCCTCGAAGTTCCCAAAGGCCGAGCGACGTGGATGATTCACTACGTGACACGCGGTGACTACGTCGTAGCCGTGCGCAGCGCGGGTGACACGAGGTGACTACTTCGTAGCCGTGCGCAGCGCCGACAAAGCTGAGCGCAGCTGCTGACCACGCCGGAACCTTCGCCGGAACCTTCGTCGGAACCTTCGCCGCAGCACGTTACGTTACGGGAACTGGCGCGTAAAACGGCCGACCAACCACCGGCTGCAGACGTCCGAGGGGCGCCGACCCCCTGTGGCCCCAGTCACGGCCCCCTTTCCGACAGTGAGGCATCTTTTTATTAGGCGTCTTCGCCTTCAATACAACCGGTGGGAAGGACGGCACCGAACTTGCCCGGACGCGACCGTGGGGGGCCGGGGCGCCTACCTCCACCACGGACTTGGCGTCCAGTCGGAAGTTGAAGTCGCCGAAGACAAAGTAGGCCACCTTCTCGAACCGCGGGTCAACGATCCTGGAGGGGAGAAGGAGACGGTCACTGAGCGTCGGCGCCCGGGCCTCCCAGCCGGCAGCCCGCACCCTTCCCGCACTCCCCGCACGCGCGGCCTCCATCTCCCGTGGAAGGCAGCCTCGCGCCCTGCGCTCGGCACAGCGACACGGCCGCTGTCCTCCAGACGGCGCGTGGCTCCGTCCGACAGGTGTGTCCCCACCGGGTGGGCCAGGGCCGCAGTAAGGTCACGTCTGGTGGCCACCACAGCCTGCCCTGGAAAGTGAGGCTCGCCAGGGGGCCGGGGAACCTTAACTGCAGAACCAGCTCTGACCCGGCGACCCTGCTTCCAACCAGACCAGGGCCAAGGCTCACGCCCCCAGAATGACACTGTGAACCTCACGCCCCGGAACCACAGGACTCGCACATGTGGAACGCCCCTGTCCAGGGAGACCAGTGCTGAACCCGCCCTGCTGAGCCCGGGGTGCCGGGGACAGGCCAGAGCCCCCTGCCCCCTCGCCGCCACCCCGCACGTAAAAGCTGGTTTGTTCCTCAAAAGCCAGTCGGCAGTGTTGGCTCCTGCCCGCGTGGGGGGCCAGGTGGGCCGGTGGCCTGCACGAGCCCCCAGGAGCCCGGGCCACCTCCGTCCATGCTGCCCTCAAGGTGTTCGCCTCTTAGCCCCACTTAGATGCTGCAAAGGTGAAAAGCAACAGCAGCTGCATCTTTCTTTTAAGCTAAAAATTAACTTGCTTAAAAACTTTTCCTACCTATTTTAAATCAAGGACACTGTTTCACTAAGCTTTTGCCACTGAGCAGTGCGCCTGTGGCAGGTGTCTGACGAGGGTCGTGGCAGTGGCCTCCCTCGGCCACCGGTGACCAGAGCTGCTCTGGGGGGAGGCAGAGCGCCCGGCACTGCCGACTCCGAAGCAGAACAGCAAGCCCTGCTAACAAGCCCGTCACCACGACAGACGTGTCACCCGTACGGAAAGAGAGGAACGCCTGGGTGACAAGCCCCCGGCCCTGCTGCCCAGTGTGGCTCCCCTGGCACACCTGCTGGTACGGGGCCATGGGGGCCCGAGGGGGCACCCCTCGGACAGACTGCCCTGGCGTGGACGTGGAAACTCGGTGACGTGGCGGGCAGAAGCCAGGGGAAGCGTCTGCGCCAGGCCCTCAGGAAGTTGTGATGCGTGCCAAGGGACCCCGGCGTCCCCAGCCACCGTGACGCCTGCTGGGGGTACACGCGCCCCCTGAGGGGAGGGTGGCCGGCCCGCCTGCTCACACCTGCCCGACGGAGGGGCGAACGCACCACGTGCCGGTTAACGTCCGGTCTGAACGGAAGGCACGCTTTTGTTTTAATTTGCATGATTATTAGCAAGGTGGACCATTCTTTCCGAATCCGCATTTTCTGTTTCTACTTGTTCAGAGCCTATTTTTTTAGTTCCCTGCCTGCTCCTTTTTAAATTCCAGGAGTTTCCCTGTAATTGCGACACTAGCCCTCTGTAACAGACGAGGCGGACATTCTCCTCGGCCTGCTGCTGGCCTTTTCATTTTGTTTATGACACCTCGTGTCCTGCAGAAGTTTTAATCTTCAAGCAGTCACATGTTTCAATTCCCCACGGCGGCCTCTGCCTCCCCCAGGAGGCCGGCCCCTTCCTTGGTCACGGCGGGCAGTGCTTCCGGCCAGCCTCCCATCCATCCGGAGGCAGCGTGTGAAGCAGGGATCTAACTGCATCGATCCCCACGCCAGCCGATCCGCACCGTTTATTAACCCTTTAATCCTCCCCCTCCTGCATTCCTACGGCGCAAAACTCCCCACATTACATGGGTCTTTTTGAGACTATTTCCTGATGCAGACGCTGTATGACTTTTTATAGGGAGGCCATCTCGTCAACAACTCTTAAAAATCACCTTGGCTATTCTTGTATTTCTCTCGCACATTAATTGCTCTACCATCTAGCTAATTCCACAAAAATTCTTGTTTTCTTTTTGATTAGAATAACTCATTAACTTACACGTTAATTTGAAGAAAAAGAACACATTTCAATAAACCGTTATTAGTAG
>JAQQSQ010000275.1:0-14830 GCA_028627145.1 Eidolon dupreanum | reverse complement strand
TTTTTTTTTTTTTTTTTGGCTTATTTTGAAAGAGGGTCCTCAGCTCTAGGGTCCCCCAGACAGCTGTCTTGGTTGGTATTTCGACAAATAGCTGTGCGCAAATATCCGATCGTTGCGGAAACCCAAGGGCGGCCCCGCAGCGGTGGCACGTGGCATCGCATGAACAGCCAGATGCTCTGGCTCAGTCCAGGCCAAGGGCCACGTCCCCGGAGTCGTCAGTGACCCGGGCGCCACGTCCCTCAGCTTCAGGGATGCAGCGGCTCCGCTGCGTCTGGGGACACAGAGAAGAGCCCAGGGGCTCAGACCGCGTTTCAGCGTCGGCTCCTGGACATCGGACCCAATTCACAGTCCCAAAGGCCAGGTCAAAGCCAGACCCTAACCGGTAGGTGGATTTTAGTTTCATTTTGATTTTAGGTTCAGACTTTACCCCCCCCCCAAAAAAAAAAATTGCCACGGTGGTTAACGATCAGCCACAGTGCCCCAGTTGCTACGGAATCGCATTCCGCTGGTAACGCAGGCGACGTGAGCTCATAAAGACGGCCCCGGCGGCGAGGGACGGGCCTCCCGGCCGACATCGGCGGGACGGCGGGCCTTCCTGGGGTCTGGCGCCGCGGTCCCTCGTGCGGTCGGCCAGGAGGGGCCCTCGCTGGGGCTCTGTCTGCTCTCCCAGGCTCACCCTCTCCAAAACCATAGGGTGGACCCCGGAGGGCCACAGGGACCGGATTCGCTCCGTCTGCTTCCCGGACTCCGCCGCCTGCTTCCTCTCGGCCCCCGGAGCCTGGTCGGTGGGCTCCGTGACGCCGCGAGCATCTCTCCACCGCGCCCCCCGCCCCCCGCCCCCCTCCACCGCGCCCCCCGCCCCCCTCCACCGCGCGCCCCTCCCGGCCGGTGGCCTCCGGCCACCCACGGGTAGCTCCCGCTGCTCCTCGTCCTGGTCCTTCAACGTCCCATTTAGGTTTTAAAATCTCCATAAGAGCTGGGAAAATATAATAAAATAGTTGGATAAAATATTTAGCCAGAGAGCATTTCAAAAAAGTGAACAGAAATAATGATAGTAATTATTCCCAGGTCTGCTAATGAGGAGGTTCATAAATAGATACATGTGTCTAATGGCTTCGTTTTTTTTTTCTGGTAGTCTCCTGGTTTTTCACCTACCAGGGAACTTGGTTAGCTAACAGGCAAAGGTGCATATTTTATTCCTAACTTTCAGGAGACTTTGAAAACAAATGCAAAGCAGTATGTGTGTCTCCTGTTTGTGTTAACATTCAGTTTCGCCTCTGAATGGCCTCACTTTGGTCCCCAGCTCCGCCACGATTATCCGGGTCACGATTACATCAGCAAAGCGCTCAGGACACGCCAGCAGGTGAAGAAATGCTCTTTCAGGTGAGGTTTACCTGTAAGAACAGTTCAGGTAGATAGTGTGGGGGCAGGGGACCGTTCCAGTCGAGTCATTCGGGGCATGCCCTTGGCAATGTGACCTTCTGCAATGCCAATGACCGACTCAGGCCCGAGATAATTGCAGTGACGTCATCGGCTAACGACCAATGCCCCGTGCAAAGAATAGCGTGCGGCTCATTTCTGAAAACCTCTCGGGAAGGGGCAAAGCTCTTTTGAGAAATCTGTCTCAAATGTGAGCCCTGTCAACGTAGGCTTTCTTCCTGCCAAAAATATTTGTTAGCGCTAATAAGGGCTGAAGTATCAAAGGATTTCTTTTGTCAAATCCAGTGCGCCGTTGGCTGTTTCCATGAACCGAGTGTAATCACCTTGATGTTGAGCAGGTATGTCATTTGAACCTAAGTGTTTTCATCAGACACCTCGCGTTTCCAGATCATACAAATGCACAGACTTCCAAGTTGCCAATACAGAGGAGCCTGTGTTGCAGGCTCTGAGGACTGAAGCCAAAACCCATCTATGGATGCGATAAGACAAAAGGTGTAAAGCACCCCATTTCCAGAGCCCTTCTTGGGGTATGGGAGGAAGGAGAGTCAAAAGGAAATATCAAAATGAAACTTGTAAGTAAGAGGAATCTTAGTTTCGCATAATTTGAGCTGTGAGGGGTCTTAGAAACCTTGAAGTCTCCGAATGTCCGGCTCGGTCTGGTGAAGGACCTGTTTCGCTTTCTATTTTATTTACTTATTTGTGTTTGCTTTTCAACCTTAGTCCCCCGACTCCAAGAAACAAATTCTGTCGACAACCTGAATGAACTTGGAAGGGAATGGGCCTTGAGCTGTCGATGGGAACCAGCCAGGGTGACACTGTGAGTCCTGCTCAGAGGCCCCAGGCACGGCACCCAGCTAGTCCCTTTCCGGAGGATGATGGTCATTAATCGTGAGATGGTCCTTTTGTAGCTGGAAAAACCATGCATTTGGATGTAGGACACCAAGGAGTCGCTAAGTGTCTAAACACGCGGCGTCTGTATTTACAAAGTATTTTCACAGACGGGCGGCAAGCCCTTTGAGGACCCATGTCTTCAGTAGACCACACCTCGAGTAGTAGCTTAAGCGCATCTTCTAGAAAACTCGGGCACAGAGAGGTCAAGCAGGCAAATCGAAGCTGCAGCACAGCCAGCTGTCACCAGGTAGAATGTCGGGCTCGTGCGTGTCTGCACTTCATCCCTAGAACACCCCTGCGAGGTGGCCACGAAGGTGAGACCTCATCCTGAGGTCTAGTTCTAACATACAAATGGGTTAAAGAACTTTTCCAACTCACACTGTGTACAGAGGGGTCAAGCCAGGACTTGGGACCCAGACCCTATGCTTACCAATCGCAAACATTTAAAGGAAGCCCAACGAAATAAGGAAGGAGACGTGCTCTCGGACGGGCCGTGACGACCTTGTTTATGGCCTTACCCACTTGCTTTTCATTCACTCTACTCAAGGTCCAGTGTCCAGGTACCTCCGTAGCTCACAAGTCTGCTGCAGGGCTCTGAGGAGAAATGTCTCAATTCTCCTAAGATCTGCCAGGAGAATTTTCTGGGTTTTTTTTTTTTTTTCATGACAAGTTTCAGATTTATAGAAAAGTCACGAAGTTAGTACAGAGTTCCTGTACACCTGTCACCCCGTTTGGCTTTCCCAGGTAGAGCCACTGTGAGCGACCGTGGACAGGGAGTGGAGAGGAGAGAGGCTGGGAGCGTGTGGGGTGTCGGGCGGTTTCGGGGTGGCGTGGACCAAGGCAGGAAGCAGATGAGCAAAACTGAGATGTTCTCCCGAGAAGCTGGAAAACCGTGTTCTGGCGAGTGCCGCCCGGACAGCCGGCTTCCAGAACCAGCCCACGCGCCTCCCAGCCAGCAGCAGTCAGTCACCTGACACTCCGGTCCTCGGACTCCAGGGGAGGCTCGTTAGTGGCCGCCCTGCTTGGGTGGCCGAACCTTTGTAAAGTCTTTATTTTAACTTCATGAAGTTTCTTTTTTTAATCCAAAACAAGTATTCGCCAAGATTTTCAAAGAGAATAACAGAAGAGAAACTCAAGACATAGAACGTTTTTGTTTTTGTTTGTTTTTAATTCTCCGGTAAGTATTTTAACTTCACCGAGAATTCTCAAGAACTGGAAGAGTTTAAGAAAGAAAAAGAGAAATCTTGGTACAGAGACATGTAAGAAATAAGTGAGAGAAAACCTCCAAAAGCGAAGACTTTGTGTTTAGGAATAAGAAAAGTGAAACTTGAAAGACCAAGAGAGGGGACAAAGCAGTCGTTGGTGACGAGGGAGCATGCCATGCCTGCAGAACGTCTTTCTTAGATGCAAGGCAGCTTTTTCTCTTCCCTCCTTCCACGTCTCCTTAAAATAAGAACAAAACCCGGATAGGAAAGCTGACAGGTTTTTATTATTTAAATAGAAATGCTTAGATACTTTCATTTCAACACCTTTTGCAAATACAAAAAATATATATATTATGTAGAAAGTATAGTCTTTCTTACAAACACTTTGTCCTCTCCTGACTGTGAATAATTTTTGAGAGTGGACCGTTCTGTGTTTTAGACGTATCTTCCTACCAGTTAGAAGTGACCCACCATGCTTTGGGCTTCAAAACCCTTTCCCTTATAAAACCCTTGTTCTTTCTTTTACACCAGCCGCCCTAAGCTGAATTCTAAAGAACAGAAGCCTAATTTAATTATGTTCATTGAATTCCAGTAAGTAGATTTTCACTGATTTTTTTACTCCCATTTTTCAAAGGTTAGCTCTACGAGATAGAGAAGCCCCTGAGACTGGTAACCAAGGAAATATTAGGACCATTTTGTGAGTCTCCACTTCGAGTTTGCAACAGAGACCTGAGTTTTCCCACGAAAGCTTTGCGAATCTTTATCTCGCTCAGAACCTTTATAAACACCTAGAGACCCTCCACCCTCTGTTTGCAAATTCCACCAGGTTTCAGCTCGGGCTCCTGATAGACTCACGGCGGGCTCATGACCGGAGACCCAGTCATGAGAACCCGACTCGCCACCTCTTTTCCATCACGTCGTAAAGCCTCTGGTCTCTGAAATGCCCAAAGTCATCTTTTTAAAGCAGGAACTGAGACCAACCAATGGGGATGGGTTGATTCTGGGGATTGCAGAGTATAAAGAGATTTCCGGGACCGCCCCTCAAAGGTCCAGGGAGAGTCGGGGGAGACAGGCGAGTCACCGTGCTTGGCTCCTCCATGCGTCCGCTCTGTCACACACGTCTCACCTAATGAGCATTTCTCACGTGCCTTCCACATGCACACGCCGTGACTACGGATCACGTCCCCAACCCTGAGAAAGCCGCCCAGCTGCCAGCCTCCGCTGCCATGGTCCCCTCCCCGTCCCTCTCGGCGTATGTTCCGGAAGCGTCAGGTCGCCAGAGCGCCTTGAACCCGCGCCTCCCACGTCCGCCTGGGCAGCTGCATCCAGAACTCTCTGTCGCACCTCCGCCTCCCCCGCCGGCCGAACCGCTCTCCCCCAGCTCTGGGAGATGGCTCCTCTTGATTCCGCCACCCCTGTCCTCCTGGGGCTCCGGCCTGGCGCTGCCCCCCGGGACACGTCACGGTTTGTTTGTGACTTCGGCTGCGCTCTCGTTTGGAAGAGCTGGGGTTCTTGTACCTCTGTGTCCTGAGTTCTGCGGAGTCGTGTGATCGTCGTTGGGCGAAGCGAATCTAACTTCGAAACCCGTGGAACCGGCTCCTCCGGCTGTCGCGGTCCGTGAACACAGCCAGGCCGGCCACGCAGTGCCTCCTGCAGGGTGGGTGGTCCTGCCTGCGGTGGCCTCGTCCTGGCCACGCACCGGCATCGTCCAAACCCTCAACCCATGGACCGCTTTCTCCTCCACACTGACGGATGCAGACACCGCTCCATGCTGAGTTAGTTCCCTGCATTCCTTGGGCCTTAAGCGTTGGGGTCCCACCAATGAAACGGGCCCCAGGCCCGCAGGATCCAGATTGCTTCACTCAGGGGACGTCGGCCTTCAGGGAGACCACACATACGGAGCACTCAGATGGGTGCCGACCCAGCGAATCCCATCTCTCAGCCAGAGGCGGGTCATAGGCGGACCGGTTATCGCCCCCACCAGAGGTCAGGATGAAGGAGCGCTGGGTTCCTGCCCAGGTGCGTGAAACCTGCTGAGCCCGGAAGAGAAACCGTGTCGAGCAGATCGCGTTGCTGTGACAGTGTACAGCTGCGCAATGTGGCCTGCCACCAAGGGGGCGGGTTTGACATGTGTATTAAATATGTTCTGAAATAATTATCTCACAGTACATATTCCTAAGAGGGGTAGAGAGCCTGGAGCTGCTGGTTTCTGAGACTAGCTGTGACAAATTCTTTATCTACGGAGATGGGGTGTAGACAGGTTTCTCTCTCCAAACTTCCAGAATAAGCGAATCTCGGGAGGGGGAGGGGAGGGACATTGTTTCTTTGATTTTAGCTTGAAGAGTAAATGTGTTTATTCAGGCACAATAATATTACAAGGGGCATCTTTTTAACTGTTTTTTTTTTTTTAGATGAAATGGGGGTTGGAGGGTCTTCTCAGGGCCCTGCAGCTTCGAAGCTGAGGAGGTCCCCAGGACTGTCTCCGCCCCTCAGGGGACGCAAACTGTGCGGGTGTCTTGGAGGTGAGAACAGCCAGCCGTGTGGGTTCAGGCACTTCATTTGCAGTCTTGAGTTTTAGGTGAATATGGTACTCGAGCCCGTAACTTCGCCGCCTCCCTTCGCACCCCACCCCACTCCAGGTAACCCAATTTCTGTGTCACCAAAAGACACTTTAATCCACCGCAGAGCAGAGAGGTGAAGTTCATGGAGAGTGCCTCCCTGTTTGGCTGAGTAAGCCTGCGGCGTGTTAGTTTCAATGAACCCTCTTGAAAAGCCGATCGGTTATTTTCAGAGTGGGTGCCCTTAAAAGCACTGCCCAAAGAAATCGACTTGCCTTACAAATCTTTTATGATCAAATTTTATTAAATGTATTTTTTTTTTATTACCAAGAGGCGGCACATTCTCACGAGTAGAATCCACAGAATCCGTGAGAGCCCGTCTCCAGGGACAGAAGCGTCTCACCAGCTGCAGGGCAGCAGCGCCGCGTACGAGGACCCATCCCTCTACAGGCGGGACGTCCCCGACAGCACGAGGGCGATCTCGCAGACACCGCGGAACCCTGCAAAGGGCATCACCACCCCCCCAAAAAAAAGTGGTTGAAATAACTGCTCAGAGAACAGGAGCTTTGAGAGAAGGCCTGCACGGAAAGCGAACGTTCACGACGCGTCCACGTCGGTGGCGCGTCGCACCTGCAGCATCTCCTGCACCGCACAGATGCAGCCGCGGTGCGCTCGGAGCAGAAGCAGCCACCGAGACGGAAGCGCGCCGGGAAGCCCAAGTCAGGGAGTGGACACCTGCCGGGGCGTCTCTCGCAGCGTGACCTCTGCACACCCCGCTTCGGAACCCTCTGGCGTGGCGGCCGACACGTTCCACTTCTGGCTGCTTCTACCGAAGACCGGACGAATTCAAGTCATGAAGGGCGGACTCAGCAAAGCCAACAAGCTCCCGCTGTGTGTCTCGTGCTCAGCAAAGTTTGGGATCCACCACGTCGTATGCTCGGTTCTGGCAAGTGCAGAAAGAAAGCAGGGGTGTCAGTGGGAGTGCAGCGTCACCCAGGGGTCCCCACTGAGAATAGGGGGCACTGGACCACCTACGCTGCCTCTATGCCTCACCTAGAGAAGACGTATGCAAATGTCTCCTGGCAGCATTTGGTAGCGAGCGAGGGGCTGAGTGCACAGGAGAGAGGAAGACCCACAGACAGAGCGACCCTCGGGGGCAAAGGTGGCCATCATGCGGTGGCCTGAGCCCGTTTCTTGTGACGGGGAAGTGCGAGGAGGAAGGGCCCGCGTGGGCCAGTGCAAAGTCCGGCGGGCAGGAGGACCTGGGGCTCACGTGACTTCTGTTTTCTCTGTCAAACTCCAGACCAGAAAGAGAAGATCTGAAACGGGCACTCTGCAAAAAGAAAGCCGACCATGGAAAAATACCAGGATTGCTCTGTAGAGTCACAGGACTCCTACACGAACACAGAGCCTGCTGGCCCTCCTGGAGATTGGACATCGGGGATGTCGATGGGCCAGTTCTCTGCTGTGGAAACAGGGCATAAACAGCGACAGCAGAAATACGTACGATGAAGCCTGATACCCGGCTGCGGATACTGGTACCAGTTGAGAGGAATAGCAATGTATACTGAAGGAAAGGGGAAAGATCACTCTAAAAAGCCTTTCCTGGTGTCGTCGCAGTGTCTGGGGTCTTACTGCATATTTTAATCAGGCTCCGAGTCAAGGTATAATGCATTTGAAGGATCTCGACCGGCTGGGGCCATCATTCACTGACACTTTTTTCCGTTGGTGTTAAAAGGGTATTTCTTTCAGTGGCATGAAATAAATAAATTAATAAATATTGTTAAAATGCTTCCAGAATGAGGTCATGTGTCCCGTAGACTATAAGGACCATTATCAATCTTTTCAAAGCTTTTACATCAAAATGTTATGACTGAAATTACATGGGAAGAAAATGTTCCTATCTGCCTCGTGTGCCCGAGTCATTTTGGATGAAAAAGTGAAATACAAACAAATACTAAGCCGAATGCAGTAAGCCCTGGGGGACAATTAAGGGCAAAACCCAACCTCATATTTAAGAAGCCCAGGATGAAAAATGACCCTATTACTTTTACATCCATCCTGTGGACCCGATGAACCAATTTTAATTAAAAACAGACACAATCATATTTTTAAAGAATGTAATGAATTCTCAGTCACTGCAAAGTTTACTAAGAGAGTAGAAATGGATGAAGGGAAAGGACGGCTTTTGCGGAGTGAGACCTTGTCTGTGCCCGTGCCCTCTCGAGCACTCCCGAGGGGGGAAAGGGAGAGAGAGCGAAGCAACGTGTCTGTGTGTGTGACAGTCCGTGCTTCTCGGACAGGTTGTGTCACGTGATGCACTAAAAAGGAGGTAGTCACGTGGAATTTACAGCTGGTCGACCGGCCCCTCGATGCTGCTGAAATAACCGGCGCACGATGACGTGTCCTTGCAAGTGCTGCAGGAGTCGAGGTTCCTGTTGGAACTAAGCTGTTCCGAGTGTTCCCGTGACATCTGTGCTCGGTCTCCCCGTGTGCTGCTAGTGGCCTCCCTCCTCCCTCCCACGGTCCCCCAGAACGCTGTCCCCCGCACGTTCCCTATGCATTTGGCCTTGGGTGGGGATGTTAAGTTTCTTGCATTTCTACCTAAACCATATGAGCACACACACGTGTGCACGCACAAGCACACACACACACACACACACACACACACACCACATGCACACACACACCACATGCACACACAGACACATGTATGTGCACACACACGCACACATGCACTCATGCACACACACAGACACACAGGCATGAACGCACACACACACACGCACGCACACACACACACACCACACGCACACACGGCCCTCTGCCTGCATCCAGCCTCCCGTCCTGAATGACACCTAAATGTTTCTTGACCGTGGACGTGCGAAGGGAAGGCGGCGCCTTTGCCAGGCTGGGTGTCCTCACCCCCCATCGCCTGGTCCCCAGGAAGTCCCCTAACCTGCTCCTGGCCACTGCGGTCACTCAGACAGGCGGCCCGGTGGCCCCGTCCTCCCCGCTGGCCCGGGTGTGGCCACGTGACGTTTCTGGCTTTCCTCTGGCTGTGTTCTCTCCCCAGTCTCTCCCGGGCACGGGATTTCCCCTCCTCCGCGTGCTGTCCAGTCCCGGGTCGCCCTCCAAAGTGCCTGACCTCGTGTCCCGAGCTTCCAAGCGCTTCCCGCCAGCTCTTCTGCGGTGACCTGAACTCTGTCAAAAAATGACTCCATTCCCTCCACCCCCCACCCATCACCTCCATCCATCCACCTCCCCCAATCCCCCCACCCCCACCCCCACCCTCACCTCACCCACCTCCCCTACCCCCACTCTGGAGCGTTCTGTCCTCGGTACTCAGGCCACTCCGTGGAGACCTCCGTGCTAAGCCGGGAGACCTGGCAGCCACCTGTGCCCACCCCCGGGCCCCCCATCCCCCACCCCCTCCACTCCCGTCGGCTGCTGCTGCTTCTGAAACAGCCTCTCCACGCTTTGGTCCCCGAGCTGACCATCGCTTACTTGGAGTCAGACAACGACGCTCCAACATTTCACCCCTTCTGGTCCTTCCTCCAGCCGCAAGCTCACTGAGTCCACGGCAAAACCGATCTTGTCATTAATTAAAACACCTCGCCGTGCCCTGGAAAAGCTGATGCAGCACGCACACCGAATACACGGATTTCTCCCACGCCGGCACGCCTGTTTTCTGATGACACGCAGATGCTTGTGTGATGAGTATGTCATGTGTATTTACACGTGAGCTTAAACGTGTATTAATGCATAGCTGTTTATTATTATATATCAGTTAATGAATGTGTATGACAGCCGCCGTTACTGTCTGTAAATTATTTTTCTTTTTAAAGATGGGTGGGAGCCCTCTAAGACGTGGGGACCCCCCACTCTTCAGCCCGGGTAGGAGGAGTTTTGCTGAGGGACATGGGGGGTGAACAAATGTAAGAGTGAAAGCTCCATTTTGGAGATGTCCTAGGTGTGCAGTAAATGTCCCTCCTGGCCTTCTCGTGGTGGTCACCTGTCTTCCGGAGTTGTCAAAGCACTTTAGACATTCTGTGGACTTTGCTCACCGGTTCCCAATTCTACGAGGCTGGGATTCTGGGCCCTCTCAGTCCCAGGCACTCCCTGGCACCCAGGAACCTTCCACACGTCTTCCCCCAGTCCCCAGCGTCCCCCCAGGTCGCTTTTGTAAAGAATAACGACTCCCCTGCAAATCCCAGCAGCACGGATCACGAAGTAGTGGCCGGTCACGTGCCACTGGCTTCTCGACTCAATTTCCCAGGTTTCAACTGAAAAACAAAATGGAACCAGCAAAAACCCAAACTGCCCGAATGTGGCAATCTCTAGATTTCCCTCAAACCGCTCTGTACACACGAAGCTTGGATTCTAAGCCTGAGTCATTTTGCTTTGTTTTCACACACTTAACCGTGGGTAAAACAAAGTGGAATGATGAGGCGGAGGTCACAACTGCTACAAAGTGAGAAACACGTTCTCAGACACAGAAAAGTCAGCAAGGAAGGGTCACTTCAGCAATAGCTGGTTCCAGCGTAGAAGGGCTGGTCTTACCTGCAGAACTTTCAAAGACCCCTTAAATCTTCAGATCCACACTGTCCTAATGTATATATTTAAATAAATTAGCATAAGCACAGGCCTCAAAAAGCCTCTGCCTGACAGTATGCTGTATTTATTCCCAACTCAGTGCTGATAAGTCTGCTGTTGGAAGCCAGGCGTTGAGGAAAAGGGAATGGTGCTTATTCAAAAGCCATTCGAATCACCTGCTGTAGGAATGTTATTATGCAAGATCTATTGTGCCAGACACCGTACCGCACCATGAACTTAATCCGAGAAAGTCCTTTTTGAAAAAGAAGAAAGTAATTTGTAGTTACTTGGGATGTGCGTTTTATAGTCCTTTGAATCACTTTTCCTCCTGTGTTGGAAATGCAATCTTTGGAGCACTCATGAAGACCTCGAATTCGTAGGAAGGATGTGAATAGCCTCAGAGAAACCGTGTCTCCCCCAAAGGCAAGTATAAGAAAGATTGGGGCACCCAAGATAAACTGACAATAAATACAAAATACCGATATGTTTGTCTACGGAGTGAGTCACTAGAAAAGAAAATGGAAAAAGCTGGACGTTACAAAAAAAATCAAGCTAAAAGTGGGTGAATTCCACCCATATTAGAGTGTGGTTCCGCTCAATGGCTGAAAAACGCTTCGGGTTGGGACGTGCTACCATCCGGGCGGCGGACCAGGCTGCCGTTGTCTTGGAGACGATGCGATCAAATTAGTTTCACACGTCAGCGCATCTGAAAATGTCTCTCCTCTCGAGGCCGAGTGACCAGTTCGGCCTGAGGTCCTCGCTCCTGCACCTAGGTCGCCTCGGGGGAGGCCGGCTGGCGGGAGTGGCCTGCGACCTAGGCTCCGGCAGCGTGTGCCACCGCTCTGCGAGTCTCATTCACCGCCTGTAACTTACACGGAACTGACGGCGGCGACATCCAGGAAGCCATCGTTTGTGTGTTAAAATGGAGTTAAAATTATTAGCATAGGTAGACACTTATATTAACTTAAACGTATGAGTGAACGTCCACTGTGAATATTTGGTAAATATATATATTTTTTTATCACGAGATTGCCCTGGCTCTAAGCACACTTTTTGTTACCACACCGCCATGCATCGTGGACTCCTCCACGTGCGTGAGACCCTCGGTGCCTGTGGGGAGCGATCTGCCCGCTGGGCGCCCCAAGTTTCCATGATTTGCTGCCCCCTTGTTTACCTAACTCGGCAGTGATGTTTAGCAATTAACATTTATTTTTTTCCCAAAGCATCCAATTTGGTTGTCATTGGACCAACTCTTTGCATCCTATAAGTCATAATTTTCCATCACATTTAATGCAATTAAATAATTACAATAATGAACCCAACCGTCATAAACATGTTTGAGAAGAAAGGTAACTGACTATTCATACACACAAAACTCAAAGGAATAGCACACTTTGTTCATTTTTATTGGAAAAAACCGATTTCATATTATCCAATGCAAAAAGTACGATACGTACTTTTTAATCTTTTGTATTTACCTTTTTAATAACAACGTAGTTTCTTAAAAGGTTATGCACTGACGTTTATACACAAATGAACCGCTGGCCCCATAAAACCCAGTTTTCAGTGATTTGTATCTATACTGCCTAATCACAGCATTACTTTTAATTCTACTTGTTTGGTATGTTTCTCAGTTAAGGTTTCAATTGTCACATTTTTACAATCTCTGTGGTCCTTGGCATCCTGTTTACTATTAGTTTTTACAAAACTGTTCGAAAGTGTAAACATTTAGTCACTGTTCTCATCATTTACTCTGTGCTTTAGTGAGCCTCTTTCTTGCAATTAATCAATTTTTGCCAAATAAGTATCTAACACAACACGATAAAAAAGAACAATGACATAAATTTGAGCACTATAAATAACTAAAAATTACATGAAATTACATTAACCAAAATGTAATGGAATTAAACTATGTGTGATCAGAGATGGAGCAACCGACAGACTTAGTATCCACAACATACGTGTGGCTTTTGAGTCCCTGCAGATTTTGAATAAGAATATATGAGTTTTATTAGAAATGATCACTAATCTTACCTTTCAGTGTACGAAGTGAGTGTATAGGGTGTGTGTGCATGTGTGTTTGTGTGTGAGACGGAGGGTATCGCATTCATTACTCTTTCTGGTGCAAGGACCAACCAGCCTGAGAATCACCCACATCTGTGAGCCACATGTCGGGGGTCTCTTGTTGGTCCTCATTGTAAATCCAGTTTACCTTCCTCAACGGTGAACACATCTCTGGGACCCTTCCTTGCCTGTGGCCCCAGGCAGGTCTGGGCCAACCCATCCATGAGACTCATTTCCCAAGGGAAGGACCCTTTCCTCCCTGGAGGTCCTGGGTCCCTCTGCAAACTCGCCCATGGGCTCCCGAGCCAGCCTTGCCTGGGGTCACTGAGAAAGGCCACCTGAGACACGGTGTGCTGCTTATTGTGCTTACAAAACCATATGCAAGGCCATCTCGCTCTAAGAAAGGAAATCCGCTTCCGTTATCTTTCTTTCTTTGGTAGACAGGCTTGGTCTCAGCCGTCGCTCCCTCGCGGTTGTGGAAATAACGATGTTGCTTTCTCACACACACATGCGAAGCCTTGAGGACTTAGGACACATGATGAGGGTGCAGGCTCGATTTCAGTTTTGGAGATGTGCCGTTCATCTGCTTTGTCAGGATGGGAGAAGGAGCATGTCACGGATTGAAGGTGACCTCTTGTCACCAAGTGAAGTTAAAGACCAAGTAAGGCTAACGGCAGCTGTCGGCTCATCACGGCAAAGGGCCAGAGACGCACCTGCAACTCACATAATCTGTGACTCACCTCAGTGAAGTAGATGGGAAGATGGTTAAAGACGTTACTTCTAAAGGGCATTTAGAAAACACCGGTAATATTACTGCGATGTAACCTAAATACAATTATCTAAATTAATTTAGAAACACTAAGCTATTAGTCTTTTTTTTTTTTTAGCCTTTGCAGTTCCTAATATACTTTAGGGTGGCTCAAATATGCATGCATTGATGTCTAGAGATTAACAACCAGAATTTAATTATCATAATACATTCTATTTGACACCAGAAATGTGCAGCGGTCAGGGGGTCATTGCATTTTTTTTTTTTTTTTTTTTTTTTTTTTTTTTGTGAAATGAAAACGCTTACAAATGGCACAGAAAATACTCAGAGGACACTGCCTTAGGAAAGCAATGAAAACAAGCATCAAATCTCCCAGTTTCGTGTAGGCCTCTTATTAACTAGAAATAGCACATTAGGGGCGCCCTGTGCCCTTGACTCTGGTCTTCCGACCCTGCGAGCTGGGCTGGCCCTTGATCCTTTCGTCAGTATCTTGCACGACCAAGGAAAATCGCTCCCTCTCAGGGCTGCAAGCAACCCCAGCAGGCTGAGCTCTCTCTCCACTCAGAGACCTGTCGCAGCCGCCCCGAGAGAGTCTTTCTCCATCACAGCAGGGTGTCGGGGATGGGGCGGGTGGTCTGACTGGGTCTCGGGGGATTTGTGCAGGGAATGAGGGGACTAGCAGAAGCAGGAGTGTCTTCAGCAGCCAGGAGAGGGAAGGAGGGCAGAAGGCTGTCCCCGCGGCCCCAGCTGGGCAGCGCCCTGGCCTTACACCACTGGGGTTCTCTGGGTGTCCTGTGAAAGCAGGTACAACCCAGGAATGGCTTTCATGGCGGACATTTATACCTTTCCGTTTCTTCTTCTTCCTGCTCCTCTACTTTCTGTTTCTTCTCCCCTTCTTCGCCTGTGCTGAGGCAGAGAAAACTGTTCTGTCACATGTCAGCGTGTGCCTTACTGAGCCCAGTGGATTTCGCTGTTTGCTGAGCAGCCAGATGGAAGGGATTTTATTGTTCTTGTTTTTTGTGGAGACCGATAATTTCTACTGAAAGACTTCAGACCTCTCCACAACTGTCGTTAGATGATATCTTCAATGCATTGGTCATGGAATTAACCATTTAAACGAACACGTTTTGAAAACATACATTTGGGGTGTATGGAAAAGAAGAGGGTCGTGGGGAACAAAAACATTTTAGAAAAATATTTGCTCGAAACGATGGCTTCCTGGATGTTGCCGCCGTCAGTTCCGTGTAAGTTACAGGCGGTGAATGAGACTCGCAGAGCGGTGGCACGCGCTGCCGGAGCCCGGGTCG
>JAQQSQ010002757.1:0-10332 GCA_028627145.1 Eidolon dupreanum | reverse complement strand
GACCCTGGAGGGAGGTGGAGCGGGGCAGGAAAGGGCAGCAATAACCTCGCCAGGTTTGGACTATGAACCTGACTCTTGGGCGTGGGATGGGAGTGACCGGCAGGCGGGTGCTGCTTAGCCCACGCAGGGCCCATGGGTTCTGTCAGAAGACTAAACTTCCTAGGGTCACTTTCTCCCAAGAGAGGGTGTAACCGGGACAGAGCCCAGGGTACGGGACACAGCCTCTCTTGGCAGGCCTGTGTTTGTGGATTGTGCCAGGAAGGCCTCGTCCCAAATATTAAGATGGTGAGAACCTCGCCCGTCAGCAGTTCCCTTACCCGGGAGGAGGACTGCCCTCTCCAGACCTCAGGGCAGAGTTCCTCATCTACCCCTCACACAGGCCAGTGATCAGATGCCTTCACTTTGCAAGTTGGAGCTGGAATCCTGGGGGGGAACTGTGGGGCAGTGGCAGGGGAAGATGGTCACAGAGCAGCTGACGAATGTGGCTGGGGCCCTGTTCTGCTCAGGAGGATGACTTCGCCCTTCTGATGTCATCCCCACCTGGCCCATGCATAGGAACCTGGGCATAGGGCACAAACGTGGCATGTACCGATCTCCCTGTGTCCTGAGGATGGCACGGCTCAGGTGTGCCCTGGCCCACCCATGGTGACTTGGTGACACGTCTGCTGACGTCCTTCCGCCAGCATCCGAGATGTTTTACTCTCTCCTTTTATCTGGTCTTCCAGCCACGCCTGTCTATTCTACCAAGAAAGGGGCAGACTGCCACCCACAGATGCCCGACTTCACAAGGACGGAGGGGAGAGGCACGTGGCTTGACTATTGCTTTGAAGTCTAGCAGGTGTCCCTACATCCAGGATCTGTGCCACTTGGTCCTCACAGCTTCCCCTGGAGAGGGAGATGGATGAGAAGCCCAGAGCCTGTCCACGGGTTTTGTGAAATCAACGTGGACAAATCATTTGTCCATCCATTTTCCTTCGGTATGACCAGAGGCTATAGTTCTCGTTGGCTCCGACGGGCCTTGTGAGGTGAGGGTCTTTCTTAGCTGGGAGGTGGCGGGCCAGGTCTCTCTGTCCCATTTGGTATGATGAGGGGACAGCCCTCCTCTGGGTGGTGCATTTCCTCCCTCACCCGCACTTGGGAAGTGTGTTTGGAAGTGATTCAAAACCCCTGCCAGATGCCACCTCTTTGCCCGGCTGTCCCTGAACTCCCCTCCCGACCACATAGAGTTGGCACTTGGCCTGTGAGCCTCGAAATCTTCCCTCTTTTTTTTTTTTTTTAAACTTTGATGTCCCATAATCCTTTCTGTCGAGATCTGTTGTGGCTCTCCCGGTGGCTCCCATTTCTGCATACTTCTTGGATGTGTTAAGCCTCTTTCTGCCTCGTCCCACTCTGCCACCTGCCCTGCTCTCTCCCGCAGCAGACGGTAGGCTCCGTGAGGGCAGAGCCCACCTTGTCTAGGGTTTCTTCAGGTGAGACCGGGCACCCAGGAGGGGCCCCTGCCTGTTTGCTAAACACAGAGTAGTGAATGGGAGGGGACATCAGTGGGACCCCCATGTGTGTCCCGAGGCTCCTGGCGAGCGTCGCACTGGGACTAAAGTGGCGAACACGTCACCTGCCCCAGGCTGGAGGTGGGAAGGGGTCCTGGGATGGCAGAGGGTGTGTTATGTGGCCCTGACAGTGCTCACCTAGGTCCTCAGGAAGGTAAGGACCAGGACATGGTGTCCCACAGATCGTCTGTGCTCCCTGTGCTCGCTGTTGGTGCCACCACCTGCCGGGGGAGCCGCGGCCTGGGGCGCAGCGGGCAGAACCACGTGTCCCCGGTGTCCCCGCTAGGCCATGCCACCACTGCCCGTCAAGTCTGCAGGGTCGCAGACCCGAGGAGGCTGAAATGACACGCCAACAACATCCGCTGCTCCCTGACCTCTGAGAATGTGAAATTCTCGAGGATTTTTACAGGGCTAGAAAGGAAGTCATCTTCCCGGAGAGAGTCTGCCTTCCTCCTCACAGAAGGCATTTGTTTGCAGCCATTGGCAGAAATGGTGGCGTGCGCTCGTAGTTAGGACAACGGAAATAAAATTTAAAAAATTTTAAAAATGTTTAAATAAAAAATTTTCAATAGCTACAAGCTAATGTTTTGATCTTCAATCGCAGCCGCGCCTCTGGGCTCCTCCCTGAGGCAAGCCCTGTACCTGAAGACCCAGCCCCAGCTCCCCAGACCTCAGACCTCTCTGGGCTCCATCTGTCTGGCTGCCTCGCAGGTGCCTCTGAGTGCGTGTTCTTCGGGCTGCTAAAACGTGACATACAAAACGCTCAACTCGTCATCTTGCTCCTGCTCTCCTGACATTGGTCCATGGTCCTGCCTCCCTCCCTGTGACCTCTCCCTTCTCATGTCCTAGTGCTTGTACTTGGGAAGGCTCTCTGGGGCTGGCCTGCCCATCCCCTCCTGTCACTGGGATGTCAGAGAGGGAAGGAAACCTGGACATCGTTTCAACCAACCTCCTGTTTTACAGATGAGAAAACCTGAGGCCTGAGAGAGGGGAAGTGACTTGCCTGAGATCACAGGACAAGTGGCAGAGTCAGGTGTAGAACCCAGGTCTCCTAGCTCCCACGGGGGTGCCCTCTCTCCTCCAGCGACTGCCTCTTCGCCCCACCACCTGCCCTATCTGGTTAGGGTCACCAAGGCGCATCCCAAGTTCTCTCACCTTAGGACGAGCATCCCTCCTCACTGCTCCTCAGGGACCCTACAGTCTCAGATTAAGCCTACGGCCCTACACTAGAGTCGGGGCCTGCCTGCCCATCCCACCCCGACTCACATCCATCTCTGAAAAGGCCATCTCTCCCTCCCCACTGCTCATCACTATCTCTGTCCCCAACTTTTTATTCCATGCAACTCATCCCTTGCCTAGAACATTCTTGAACATTCTAGAACATTCCCTGCAGTCTAGAACATTCCGGGCAACCCAATCCTTGCCTGGAATGTTCCTCCCCCTTCTTTTTGGCCTGTCCAAGAAGTCTTCACTCCTTTGGGTTCACACCTAGTGGTGTCCTCTTTTCTGTTGTATGCGAGTTTGGCTTTATGTGTAATGTCTCAGAAGACAGTTGAAGGGCTCCTGTGCTCCTCTTGCCCACATCTTTCTAGCCTAAGGCTGGGCCATCACTCAGAACCAACCTGCCCCTGCATCCTGCCGACTCTGTGCTCTCCAGCTGGTCTAGAGCAGGGACCAAGGCCGTAGGATTGCCACATCTACGATTCAGCAACCAAGTGCTGGTCACTGCCAGTTTTAGAATTTGCCAAGAGTGGCAGCACAAAGACCTCCCTTGGCCCGAAGAAGCCACTGGACATGCCCCTTCACCCCAGAGCGCACGCCCCTGACCGCTGTGCTCGGACAGAGAGAACCCAAGCAGCAGGGGCGGGAGACCCAAGCTGTCCATGAGACTGGAAGTCACAAAGAGCCTGCCCCTTGCTGCATGGCTGGGACCAGCGCGGCTGGGCGGGGCTTGCACGCCGGGCAGCTCAGCTCTAAGTGAAAGGACACAACGGATTGGAAAGGAGATGCCAGCCAGTGTGCCATCCTGAAAGAAAACACAGTCACTCTGGGATTAGTTGGCAAGTCCAAACACAGCATTGGGAAGCAAGCAGAGGTCCTGTCCTCCCACTCTGAGCACAGTCCTGGCTCAGCGTCCACCCTGGAGAGGCTGCAAGGCAAAATGAGCAGCGGCATTAATCTGCTGATGGGTGAGAGAAACAGGAGTGTTACCCTGGGCCGGCCCCCTCGGCTGCTCTCCCTCACTAAGGAGCTAGAAGGTGGCCCCTGACTTCTTTGCAAGGGTATGAAGCAGACAAATTAAAAAATCAACATAATGGAAAAATAAAAAAAGATGCTCATGCACCATTTAGACTCATTCAGGTAGAAATAGCCGGGGCAGAGGGCAGATGGGGAGGGAGCAAAGGCTGAGAGAGACCGTGTTTAGGACACACCTGGTCTCGGCTCAGACAATGCCAGTTTAGGCTCAGTGTACAAGTATCAAGACATGCAGCATGAATGAGGCTTTGGCTACAAGTCTCTTCTCCCCGACTTGGGTTGCGGAAAAGTGGCCCCTTGGGCACCTCATGCTCCTCAGCAGGAAATGGTGTGATCGATGTGCTTTCCTGGCATTAAGTTCACCATCGACAGCAGTGATGATGGTGCCGGGGACCCCGTGCTGGCCCAGTGGGGGCAGTGTGCAGTGGTCCCTTAATGTGGAGTCTACAGGCCTCCTAATCTCAGGGAGGGCTTGTGAGCCACTGAGGACGCGGGATCCTCGGGGTAGGGCAGGGTGTCATCTACTGCTGGTAGAGGCTCCTGGTGACCAGCGAAGCTGTGTGGGGCGGGCCGGGGGCAGTGGCTGCTCTGAGGCTGTGTGTGAGAGGGCACTGTGGGGTGGGGGAGGAGGAGGAGGAGGAGGAGGAGGAGGAGAGATGGCTACTGGCTCTGTGACAGGGAGTCACGCTTCAGGAACCTGCAAGAGAGGGGAGGAGAAAAGCGACACAAAAGCGTCCTACAAAGGAACAGACCCGACCACAGCTGGAAGGAAGGCAAACCTTTGAATCAGGTCCTTGAAATACAAGCTGCAGGAAGCTAGAACATTTTGGTGGACTTCAAACTCTCTGCCTTCAACAACAATTTTCAGGTCTGTAAACGCTTTCGCTCTGCGTTGCTGGTTCAATTCCTTCAACATTTCTGCAGAACAGAGAAGACAGACAGGGCCAGGTTCCCATTAAGAGTTTTTTTTTTTTTAAATTAAATTTTTTTTTTCAAGAAGTAGAGAAATAGGAAAATACTTGATACTGTTTCTTGGCAAGACTGGCTCAACACTGACAGTCAAAAGAAGTCACAAACATAATGCATAAACAAGCAGCAACTGGGAAGGACTACATAACCAAAGGAATAACAACTTTCAAAAGCAAAAAAAAAAACAAAAAACAAACAAATACGATAAAAAAAATAATCAAACCCAGAAATTGAAAGGCCGGGGGAGAAGAGTCCCATAGTGACAATTGGAAACAGAGAATACGTTATCACAGACAACTAAAAACTGTTATACCACTACGGAACAAGTTCTCCAAATGCCAATGAGTGCCGATGTGTTCGATACCAAGTAAAGCATGGCATTGTGATGTAAGATGGGCTGGATATGGTTCAAAGGAATAAAAACCATAAAACCTGCAAAAACAGCGTCCCTTATGTTAGACACAGCCATGGCTGAGGAGAGCTTCTTGGGGAGGGGTCCCTTGAAAGGAGGGTAGGGTGAGGGGCCTGTGAGCACTTCCTTCCGGGTCCCACTTTGGGGACTGCTGGGGGAAGCGAGCCAGGGCAGGACTGTCTGCACCTTCTCCCGCTTCCTGGGTCATTTGGGACTCCCACCCTTGCTTGGGGCTTCAGCATGGGACAGCCTGGCTCACAGCTCCAGCAGGTCCCAGGCAGTGGCCTCTGGGGCTGTCCCACCCCCATGCACACCTACCTTTGCCTGGTGTCTTGGCCACCTGGGGCTGGCACAAAGAGCACCCCAGGCCCACGACCCTGGGGATGCCAAAACTTCTCCCAGACCCACCTCAAGGCTCAGAAAGGGGAAGGAGGACAGCCTGAATGCTACCCCGCTTTGTTTATATAAACTCACTTGCAATAGTTAGGGACTTCAGATGACCAATGCTCCCATAACCTTCGCCTTGCCTGCCTGTCCCCTGGACTCTTGAACAGAGCCTGCCCTCAGCATTGCTGGTAGCTGGACAGCAGAGGCCCAGAGGACCGGAATGGCCTATGAAGCATGTGAATGGGAGGGGGCGGTCTGGAGAACTGAGCCCTGCCCTTTAAGCCCCGCCCCCCACATCACCTCAGCCCTCCAGGTCTGTGCTGAACCCTCCGGTGTGCCCTGCTCCAGCTTGACCACTCATTTCTGCCCACACAGGCCAGCATCAGCTGCCTGCCAAGACGCCCTGCTGAGCCCAGGTCTGCCTCTGGGACCTATATGTCTGTGGAGAAGCCCCTGTGCTCCCAGAGCCTCCGTTTCTACATCTGTGGCATGGGGATGGAGGCTCCCATTCTGTTCCCGAGGCTGGTGAAGATTAGATGCTCAGGCTCCGGGATGGGCAAAGTCCTGTGGACTGTGAGGTCAGGCAGACCCCAGTTTGTGAGGACACACTGGGCTCTGGCTCTGCTGATGACCAAGGAAGACAGTGAGGTGAGGGTCCTGGAGCACACTCCACATGGGGGGGACTGAAGTGTGTGGGCAGTGCAAAACGCTGACCCCCCCCACTCCCACATCAGGCTGAGCTGGAGTTGCAGTGAGGCTCATGAAGGGGTGTGTGGGGGGGTGAGCACAGCTGGGGCCTCCAGAAGGCTGCTCACAGGGTGCTCAGGTGAGCAGCAGGGCACAGAGCACCAGGTGGAGGGCATGGAGGTGCCTGCTAGGCAGATACAGGGTGGGCAGGTGGGGTCAGATAGCAAGAGCCTTGGGAAGGGGCTCGAGCTTAACCCTGTGGGCACCGGGGACCCACCAGGGACTCTGCAGGGGAGGGACAAAGACTTGGATTTCAGATAAATCACTCTGACAGCCACCTTAGAGGCAGGATGGGGAGTGACCCGCAGAAGCAGGAAAGCCTCATGTGGAGAGCTGGACCAAAGAGCCAGACCCGGGAAAACCTGAACTCTGCCTCCCACAAGCTGTGCGGCCTTGGGAAAGTTAATCCATGTCCCCAAAGCCTCAACTTCCTTCTTTGTTGAAAATTAAAAGCTGTTAGTCTCATGCCTGGCACATAGAACAGGTGGAAGGCTCCATGTTATTGTCGGTGGTGAGAGCACCATAATCCAAGTGAGAAGTGACAAAGGCCTGAACTATGACAGTCACAGAAAGACAGAGCAAGGTGAGTGTCCAGGCTGCGGATGCGATGGCCCTCAGCGCTGGCGGGCATGTAGAGGGAGGAGGTGTGAGGACCACTTCCAGGTTTCCGGAGGGACATCGGGAAGGGCGGGGATGTTGAGTTTAGTTTCAGGCCTGTGGGACACTGCGGGTAAAGGGGGAGAGGGGATGGTGCCCGGGGCCTTGGCTGGAGGGGAGGCAGTGGGCACCCGCAGCGGGAGCTCATAGCCTGGGCACGGAGAGACAGCTCTGGGAAAGCCTGCGGGGTCAGGCTGGGTTGAGGCAGAAACGCTATGCTTGCACCTCATCTCCAAAAAGAGCCACAAACTGAATTCATTCCCAAGCCGTGAGCCGGGCAGATGATGTCACCTCTTTGAGTGAAGCAGTACTGCAGGGGAAGAGTTCTGGGCTGGAATTCTTCCGGTTTTGCCACTAATAGGCTATGAGGCCCTGGGTGCAGGTGCAGTTGCCTCAGCTTTCAGGGGCTCAATTCCTTCAAACACCAAGGACAGGGACCTGCTCTGTTGCTCCCTGGTCATTGCACTGTTGTGAGTGACAGATGCAGCGCCACACGTCTGCGGAGCTAACTGTGCTCAGGGGGCTGGGAAAACACAGCAGTATACAAAACGCCACTCCTTCTGCGCCCAAAGCATGCATACTCATCACACTTCAAACCAAGTCCCAGCAACGGCGACACCTGCAGCCCCAGCAAGAATGCCTGTTCCCCGGGGAATTCCGGGCGGACCTGGGAGGCACTCGGAGATCCAGGTCAGTAACCGTAGGCGCTCTCTATGCCCGCTTTGCAGACATCCGGATTTAATAGTTGGGCAAGACTCTTCAGTTTCAGAAGAATTTTTCAATTTATGGAAGTGCTGACCAGGGGGTTCCTTGTCACAGCAAGGCCCCAAGCACATGCAAAGTATTGATCGGTCTGAATGTGCTTGCTGCTCCCGGCTGAGTGCCCGGCCGGATAGGTGGCATTTTGGCACCAGGATCCACGGGAAGAAGCCAGCACCAGCTCTGGGCACAAGTTGCCCTCCTGCCCACTCCCGTCTTGGCAACGGACCACCCCTTAATGTTGGAGGGGCTGGGAGGGCTGTGGGCTCCTGGGGAATCCTTCTAGCCAGCCACCCGTTCCCAGGTCGGGTGGTCTGCAGGCTTTAGGGTGAAGCCAGGCCGGGCCTGGGGCACCAAAGTGGCCTCCAGCAGCACGCCAGCACCCTGCAGAAGCTGGTGCTGGGCTCCATCCCACTGAGTGGGTGCAAAGCTTTGACCTCAGGATTCCTTTCTGTTGGCTGGCTTTCTGATCGTTGAGTAGATTTTTTCAACTTTGAGTAGGATGTCCCTCCTGTGCCTTTGGGATCCCATGCACTTGCTTGCCCACACAAGTGGCTGCCCTATGCCCTTGGCCTTGCCTCTCTGTGAGGAACTACTCCATGCTGCACACCTGGCAGAAAACACAGGCCCACCTGTTCACTAGGCAGCTTCCCTGGCTCCTCCCCCACCCCTCCCTATGTCAAGCCCCGCCTTTTTGATCACCTAGAAATCTGGGTTCCTTCTCTTCTGGCCCCATTCACGCCAGTGTCCTATTTGAGTCCCCATCCTCTTTCACCCAGAGTCACTGCAGCAGCCTTCGAGGGTGTCTCCCTATTTCTGGCCTTTTTCCCTCCAAGCCACCTCCACACAGCAACCGAGCTATCAGCCCCTGCTTAAATAAACCCTTCTAGGCTGAGCAGGGGCGGGGAACAAGGCTCTCTGTGATGCCTCCCTCCCCCGTCTCCAAGCTCCTCCACTCCATGCCCCACTGAAGCTTCACCCAGGCAGGGCCCCCTTCTAAGCCTTCTCTCATCTCTCTGCCTCTCTGCCCAGATCTTCCCGCCTCTCTTCTTCTTCTGCTAATTATGGTTTATTCTTCAACACCAGTTAAGGTATTATCACATTCCTTTGTCCTCCGCCCTTCTCTCATATGCTCCCATAGCCTCCTGTGCTTACTTCTTTAGAGCACACTACGTGTTGTAATGATTTATTTACATGTCTGCCTCCTGGACATTAAAATTGTGTTTCATTTATAGTTTTATCTTCAACACTTAGCACAGGGCCTGACCTATATATAGGAGGTGTGGTGAAGTGCATATATTCTTTGTGGCCCCTCCCACCAAAGGGTAGAGTTCACCTCTCCACTCTTTAAGTCTTCACTGGCCTTGTGCCTTACTTTGGACCATAGAATGTGGGCAAAAGTATACTGCGTGAGTGTAAGCCAAGGCCTCAAGAGGCTTTGCCACCACCACCATCTGAACAAACCCGGGATAGTCCGTTGGAGGCTGAGAGACCTCGTGGAGCAGAGATGAACCATTTAACCAGCCAGCCCCCGCCAGTAACAGCCAAGCCTGACCCAGGCTGCCGAGCCCAATCCAAACTGCAAACTAGAACCATAACTTAAATAAGAGGTGGTCGTTTTAGGCCACAAAATCTTAGACCTGTTTGTTACGCAGCAAGAACCGATTGATATAAAAGGCATGAAGAAATGATGGACTCAAGTGCTGAGAGAACTTTCTCTCTAATATTTTTAACTGTGGTAAAATTTATCATCTTAACCATTTTCAGTAGTGTTCCAGTTCGGTAGTGTTAAGTATGTTTCCACTGTTGTGAATCAATTTCTAGAACTATTTTCATCTTGTAAAACTGAAATTCTACCCATTCAACAGCAACTTCTCCTTCCTCTCTCCCTGCTGCTCCTGGCAACCACCATTCTACTTTCTGTCTCTGTGAATTTGGCTGCTTTAGGCATCTCCTCATGTATGTGGAATCATACAAGATTTGTCTTTTTGTAACTGGCTTACTTCACTGAGCATAATGTCTTCAAGTCTCATCCATGTTGTAGCATATATAAAAATTCCCTTCCTTTTTAAGGCTGACTATTATTCCATTGTATTTATGTACCACATTTTATTTATCCATTCATCTGTCGATAGACACTTGAGTTACTTCCCCCTTTTGGCTACTGTGTATAGTGCCGCTACGAGGCTAATTCTTAACACCCAGTTATGGATGTCTCTAAATGCTGGTCTCAAACCCCATCATGTGTGGTTGGGGTAAACTGGCTTTGTGGACCCAGCACCAAGTGGCGTCGGAGGGAAAGGGGACACACGGGAGTTGGCCTGGGGCTGGATGCTTTGTCTAGAGATGAGTGAGGCCACAAATAGAACCAAGACTAGAGATGAAATTGAAGCCAAACTTCCACATATTTTTCACCAAACGACACAAGTTATTTGTCAGAGACTAATGGGCTCGTTCCAGCTGGGCTAGAAGGCTGTCTGAGGTGGTAATAAAGAGGAAGCGATGTCAAATATTAAAAGGCGACGAATTTCAGTGCCTTCGCGGCAGAGAAGTCCATTAAATCAGAGCCCCCAGAAAGGTGGTGCGGCCAAATAATTT
>JAQQSQ010002756.1:0-10334 GCA_028627145.1 Eidolon dupreanum | reverse complement strand
GAATGATCCATTTGCAGAAGTATTACTCTTCACTCTGATTTTTACGCGATGTTGTTAAAACAGACATTAGCCATAACCAAATTGTGAAATACCAAATGAATGAATGATATAATCTTTTGAGGAAATCATTTTAATACTATTAATTATATTTCAAAAATACTGCATTTCCCTGTCTGTGTTTGGGGAGGGCCTAAAACCCAGGTTAGTGTTTTTCAGAGACTTTACCTAAGTCTGGATCACCTGGTGTGTGTGGGGGGAGGGGTGCTTGTGCAAACGCAGATTACAGGGTACACCTGAGACTGTGGAATCAGCCTTCTGAGGGATGGGGTCCAGTTCTCTGGGTTATTAGCAAGGCTCCCTGGTGATGTTTATGCATATCTCAGCTTGCAAACACTGTGACCCACCTGGTGGCAGTGCCTTATAATGAGAGACAAATACAAAGGCTCAGCGTCTTTAGACCTGCCTCAAAGTCCTAAACCTAGTACACAGCACTTGTCATGTGATTCCAAACAGGAGACACCAGGGACCCTCTGCTCCTTTTCTACCTCAAGATACTGGGGGAACCTCCGAAGGGTCCCTCCTTAGAACTGCACCCTGCACTCTTGGAAAGAAGTGTGGTCTTCATCCTGCCTGCTCACGTCGACAGTACCCTTGCCTGAGATCCCGGCCAGCCTGAGCTCTCTGTGGGTCTTCTGGGGCCAGCCATAGGGACCCTGGGAGCAAATGCAGGAAAGATGAGGTCAGGGCTGATATACAGCTTGACTCTTGCCTGGGGCTGTCAAATAAAGTACAGGACACCCAGTCAAATTTGAATTTCAGATAAACAATGAATCATGTTTTGACATAAGCATGTCTCATTTCTACTGAAATAAACTCGATGTAACTGGGCATCTTGTATTTTTATTTGCCGGATCTGGCAACCTTATATTCTGACACTTCTCCGCAAAAGACCCTGCTTTAAGTTTCCACCATCACCATCCTGGAAAATCAAAGTCATTCCGGACTTCCGCTGCAAAGCAATTAGCCAAGGCCAAGTTCATGTGCACTTGGAGGCTGAGTCCGGTTTTCACGCCTTGCAAACATCTGGTTTCTAACTCTGGCAGTCACGTACGAGACGACGGTCACCATTAGGTTTCCACGACCTGTAGGCCTTTGAGTGATTTCGACAGAAACCGTCTTTATAGGTTTCCCCGCTTCCTTTCTTGACAGTCTCAGCCTTCACTAATGTAAGGCTAATTTGTGGTTGATCACTTTCCCTCAGGCGATCATGCAGCATCTTGACCTGGAGCAGGGTCAGCACCAAGGTTTGAGTCTCAGCCAACTCTTCAATTAGAAGGTGGAGATAAGTGAGCTGTTACCAGACATGCTCTTCTCTCTCTTTCTCTCTCTCTCTCTCTCTCTCTCTCTCTCTCTCTCTCTCTCTCTCTGTCTCTGGTCATTTATCTCATCTCTCAACAAGATGACATTTGGCATTGATGAAAAGAGCCCCTTGCGCTCTGCCATACTCTTCTTTTGTCCAGGTCCATTTTAACCCATATCATGCCCCAGTCATTCCAGAAAGTTCCCTGAAGTTCACTGTCATTTTCCAAGGCTCAGTGGGGAAGGGATGCAATGTGGAAAATGATCAGATCAGTAAGCATCACCGTCATCTCAAGAAAGAGGCAGACCAGGGTAGCAGCTAAACTGTTATAATCCAAACAGTGTTATGAGTGATTTTCCCCTCGTAACCCGAAGACAAAAAAAATTTTTATTACCATTTAAACTTCAATATTGCACCAATTAAATTTCAGCTTAGGAATCAGAGCTTCTGCTCTATGTTCCATTAAAAATTGCAGTCTTTCTGATGTTCCCCAAAGAATCATAGGAATAACTTTTTCTTCTTCCTAATCGCTTTTATTTTTAGCAATTAAAGAGGGAGGGAAGAATAGTAAGTGCAGATGCTAACTCATGTGTTCCCGATGTGGAGACGAACACATCTTAAACAATACTATTTTCTTGCAAAAAGTGGTAACGACAGCAAACTGGAGGTTTTTTTTTTTTTCCTTTTCGCATTTAACTTTTCTACCCCACAGCCCAGATAGCTTTTTTTAATCAAAGCAGGTAATGGAAGAACAGTCTGTACCCTCAAATGCAATCATATTTAATCATATTTAATATCCTTATTTCTCAGCTGATCAAACTTTAAAATTTTGAACGCTTCGGTTTGATTTAGAACTCTGCGGAAGTCTAGCAAACAAAGAAGCACACCCCTCCGCTGTGACTTGGAGAGCAGAGTCCCCAGAGGAGATGCCGGGGCTGCGAGGCTGAGATTGGGGTACGAGGCAGGACTCGCTTGTCAGTCACCTCTGTGCCTCTGGTTCTCATCTGTTGAAGGGGCGGGTTAGCACGCATGGCCTCTCACATCCCATGATGCTCTGAATCTGTGAATGTCAGTGTGCTTCTGTAAGTGCCAGAGGACAGGACACAAACCACAGGTCCCTGTGGGTTCCCCGTGCCTACTACGGGACCTGCATGCAGCGGACGCTGCGTGAACGTGTGTGGCGTGGGGTTGGCTTGAATATCATACGGCCATTGAAAATGGCAAGGGTGATTTTTTTCCCTGCTGAAAAACACACAGCGAGAGAGAGAATGCTGAGCAAAAAATGGATCGCAAAAATATGTTTCCGGTGAATTTAAATGTTTTTCCTTCCAACGGTAGAGTGTACTTGGGACAGTGCTTGGTGGAAGAGGAGGTCCTGGGATGCGTGTGGCCCCCATCTCCACGCAGCCCTCAGAAATGGAGGAGGCAGGACAGGTTGGCACCAGTGTGTGCAAGAGCCTGGGGAGCCACAGGGGGCCCCGGAACCAAGAGGGGTGAGGGGAGAGGCCGATAACGTGCAGGCTGAAGAAAGAGCAGAGTTTCATCGGGTGAAGCAGGGAGCAGGACCCGAATGTGGACGAGAGGAAAGGGAACGGGAAGCAATGAAAATGGCTCTCGGGACGGGGAGGAATTCAGGGAGAAACGTAAATATCTAATTTATCAATATCGTTTAAAGATAAATTTGCAACTAGAAATGCCAATAAAAAAAAAAAGAAGAGTTTCCTAAGAAAAGGTAGTGGGCTGGGGAGAGCCCAGAAGGGTCTGTCCTGGTAGCGGGGGTGGGGAGTGGGGTCCTGACTGTTGCCTTCCAGTGGGAGATTGGGGGGCTCGGGTGCTTCCTTGTCGTCCCTTGCGGGGCGTCTGGTACTCCTTGGCCGGCTGTCCCTCTCCTGCCCCTTCCGGCTCTGAGTTTTCACACCTCTTGCTGCTGGTGTCTGATCCTTGTCCTGCCCACACCTGCTACCCTTCGGTCGGGCGTCCACCTCCGCAGCTCAGCCTCAGGAAGGGCTGTGAGACAGGTGTTCTCCTCGCCACCTCTGGGGACTGGAGTGCAGGTCAGAAACGGCGTGGGGACATCTGACATGCGGTGGGGAGTACATTTCTCCCAGAATTGACTGTAGACGTCACAGCAGAGTAAGGGACACTCAGGGCGATGCAGGCTCGTAAGACTCACTGCCACCGAGCAGGAGCCGTTAGCCTGGACACAAGGTTGGATTCCAGGGATCTGGACCTCGGGTCGGTCTAGGATGCGGCTGCCAGGACCCCGACAGCAGGTCAGAAACAAGGGGCTGTGCTGCCCTTTGGGCTCTAAAAATCGTACACTGAGAAAAGTTTTGTTTCTTTAATTATAGCAATAGTATACATTATAGAAAACTCTGAAATGATGAATTTATCTACGTATATACGGGTAACGCACACAATGTATAGATAAGAATTTTGTATGAAGAGTTTCGCATCGTGCTTTTATCCCTCATGTTTATGGCCTTGGGCCGCTTCTGAAGCTATGAAGAGTTCTTTGAAAATGTGATTTGGAAAACATGAGGATTACGTTTTGCGGGGGTACAGTAGTTCACTGAACCATTTCCCACCCCGCGGTTGGATCTGTAGGTAGGTGTAGCCTACTTATGCAACGTAGCCTGACAATGCAACGACAGGGAAGAGAGGGGCTTCCCAGGGGAGGCTGTTCTGTGGACGACGTAGCCAGCCAGATGGGCCCGGGAGGGCCCGGAGTCGCTCCCCAACGAGCTGGCCCAGGCCCCCAGCTAGGGCTCCCGCGAAGCCTGGGCTCGCTCTTCCTCCTGGGTAGTTCTAGCTTTGCCTTCAGGCCCATTTTTCTTATGCCCCAGGCAGGATGGATTTGGCACTGAAACCGGACGTGCCTTGGGCTGCTGGCAGGCACAGGTTAATTTCCAGGGCTGGAGTCAAGTGTACATCCAGGGGAGGCAGTTGGAAAGGGTCTCACATTAGGCACTGAGCCTCTTAAGGTGTTCCAGCTTCTGGCTTCAGAGTCTCAGCGTGGGGTAGCCCTCTACCTCAAGGACCTACAGGGACCCTTTCCCGGGGTGCCCGGTATCACATATTTGGTTAGTGACCCTCTGGCTTTTGCCTGCACACCACCAGTGATGGAGAGCTTGATATGTCCTTCCCATTTCCATTTCATGCATCTTTAACATCTTAACAAAGGGGAGCAGGTGAGTACCGAGAGGTCACAGTGGCCAAGAACCAAGATCAAGATCAGCTCAAGCGGGGATCAGAAAGAGCTACTGACATCCCGTATCAGGGATGCTTGGATCAGATGCACCAAAGCGACCCTGACTATCTTAGGCAGGAATCTTTCTCTGTAAGCTTCACATACCTAAAAATGAGATGACCTCCTACTGTAAGGTCTTCTCTTATTTTCGCGATGAAAAGAGTTCTCCCAAAGTGTTTTGACTACTTGGAAAATAAACTCGGGATAGTTGATTTATTCATCTAATTATTAATATTTACTCAAGATCACACACAATATAAAATAGCAATTTAAAAAATTTCTTCTTGCTGTCTTGCATTTCACGGAAGTTGGCATATTATTGACGTCTGATAATTATTTATTACTTAAAGTGTATGTGTGCTACTGTGACACCGGTAGGCATGGCCATCTGAGTTGTTTGAGATACAGCACGCTTTAGATCTGTCTTTTTCTGGAAGTTGTATTCCGAGCTACAGGTGTGGATTCATGTAACATTACAGTCATTTTCAAAAAATTACCCCGCCAGCGTCCATTCATGATCTGGGCTGCTCTTTCAACATGGTCTCTAAAGAACTTCTTTAGAATGACACTCAGCACTTAGAGTTGTGAGCTCGTGCCCACAGAAGGGGTGACGACATCCCCGTGATGTTGCCTGCTTACAGGTGACCTTGCAGTACCCCAACCTAGCCTTGGCTGAGGCCCTCCCAGTCTCTACTGCACCTGCTCCAGACAGAACTTCCCCTTGTATTTGGGCTTGCACAGAATAAAAGGCCAATAAACATAGCTCGTTTGTGTGCGTGTTTATATTTGCATAAGGCTTTTCAGCAGTTCTTTTATGGAACTTATTCATTCATTCATATTTATTCATTGATCCAGCCAGGTCATTTCCCTTCTGAAACCACTGAGTAGATTCCCAGAGCCCTGGAAATAAAGTCCAAGCGCCTCTGCGTAGCCTGCAGGGCCTCACATCACCCGGACCCGGTATTCGTTCTCTGTCTCCTTTCCTCTCTGCTCGCTGCTCCGCCCGTGCCAGCTCTCTGCCCGCTCGGCCTGCCTGGAGCACCACCTGGAGTGCCGGTCCCCACTCCTGGGCCTGGAGGTTCCTCTCTTCCTCTGGCCTGTGCTCACCTTTTCTAAAGAAGCAAATCCCCATTACCATCGCTCTCTGCTGGGCCCTCCAATCCGGTTTTCTCCGTGGCATTTCGCACTCTCTGACGGTGTCTGGTTCAGGTATCTGCTTTCTGGGCCTCAGCAGGAGAAAATGCACGTCCTGGAGCATCTCCAGGACACGAGCCAGCTGTCTTCGTGACACCAGCCTTGGTGTGAGGCTTCTCATCGCGTGTGTTCTATCACCGCGCAAGGCTCTAGTATTGGCCTTAGTTTACACCAGTGGCAAGGGACGCTCAGAGAGGTCAAGCAACACGTCCAAGGCCACACAGAGGGTCAGCTGTGAGCTGCAATGCAGCCGCGGCTTGCATTGCGATGCACCGTCATCTCCCCTCCCCGCTGTCCCTGTAAGCGCCAACACGCTTTACACCTGAAAAAAAATGACTTGCATTAGGAAAATTGAAGTTTTAAGAGTCTAATCTTTTCCAATCACTCTCCCCCCGCCCTGAAGACATTAGCCTGGGAGAATCTCGTGGGGGCCTCATGTAACTTGATGGAAATAGGTAATGTGACAGGACAGGTCCCCTTGTCAAGAGAAGGGGCTAAGAGACTTCATTAGCTCTGAGTCCCGGGTGTAATGATTGGGCTACAGAATCCATTTCAGCCCGGGAGGGTGGGTGCTGATGAAGTTACACGCCCGCCGCACCTTTTAAAATGAAATATTTAAACAAGGGGAGCCTCGTGTGGGTTGATGTATGAAGCTCTCCAGAGATGTAAATCACACAGTCCCTAAACGTCCTTTAACAAAGTCAATTACATTACATAAGCTTGGCAGAGACGTGAGTCCCCAATTCTCAGAACCACCCGTTTCTCTCCAGTCCTTTTGCCAAGACAAAGACCTCAGTACAAACGCAGAATATTCTTTAAAACCCCCTCAACACGGTCCTATAAATTGGGTGAAAAAAAAAAAAAACATTAAGCAAAAACGCATGCCTCGTGGCGGGTGTTGGTGCTGAGTGGCCCCTTGGCAAGTACACGCAGGAGAATCTCCTGCGTTCCTGAAATCGCCTCTATTAGATTATGTAGATATGATCTATGAAAACCCTTCCAAACTTAATCTGCCCAGACTTCAGAGAGCGCATAAGCAAATGCTTGGATTTGCATTAGGTTCTTGACTTTGAAATCCATTACTGTAAGTTACTGCTGACTTTGAGGGCCAGCCTTTACCATAGGACGGGGCGGGGGGCACACTCGTGTTTACAGGCGGAGGGACCTTTCCTAAGCCTGTTCTGATCTCTTCTGAAGGTCAATCCCACCTCTTTCATTAGAGAATCGGTACCGGCCAATGAGCAAGAGGAGCATGGGTCATGATTCACTTCAGCCAAACGGCTCCCTGAGATAATTTTGGCAACTGTTAGAATGTTTGTTTTGGTTATGTTTTTGTTTTTCTTTGCTTGTCAAAAAATCAAAATTTGTTGCATTTTTTTGGCCACTCCCTCTTTCTGAACCACTCCGTTTGCAATTTCTGGAACACAGATAGTTAATCAAATTAATTAATTAATTAATTAATTTCTTTTTTTAGGTGAAGCAACCCTTGGTTGAGCTCACAGATTGCAAGGACCTTGTCAGCTTACGATCCCTTATTTTTTTTATTTATTACACCTACAGCACTTGGTTTTCCTAGGTGGTCTCCCATTCAAGTACTAACCAGGCCTGATCCTGCTTAGCTTCCGAGATCAGACAAGATTGGGTTTGTTCAGGGTAGCATGGCCATAAACAACACACATGTATTTTTAAAAAGTCAAATGTAGAGTAAAAAATCAAGAACAAAATGTGTGATAGCTTCTTAAAGATACAGAACTAACTCTCTCTCTCTCTCTCTCTCTCTCTCCCTCTCTCGTGCACAAACTCTGTGTTTTACTTTGCTTTATTTAACTATCAGATACTTTAAACAAGATGATTTCTCTCTACCAGGGGTCAGCAGACTGTTTCTGTAAAAGACCAGACAGTAAATACTTTAGTCTTTGCTCGCAGTTTGGTCTTTGTTGCAACTATTTAATTTTGCCTTTGTGCTGTGCAAACAGCCATAGACGAGATAAAAATGAGTGGGCGTGGTTGTGTGACAATCAAATTTTATTTTATGAACATGGAAATTTGAATTTCATATAATTTTCAGGTATCACAAAATATTATTATTCTTTTGATTTTTTTAACCATTTAAAAATGTAAAGGTCATTCTTAGCTCTCACCCACACAGAAATGGGCTGTGGGTGGGCTGGACTTGACCCTTGAGTCGTAGTTTGCCCATCTCTGCTCTATATGGTATCTGAAAATATTGTCTTTCTTTAAAAACTTAAGGTAAATAGGGAGCTCTCAAGTAATCCTGTTTCAAAATAAAAATAGAGGACGATTTTTGCAAGTAAAGACCGAGTATTAGGAAAATTTTCTGACCCAGATGTGAACCCATTAGTCCATCACCTATTTACCCAGTACCTGCTCTGTGTCTGGTGCTGTCTTTGGGGAATACTGTGATGCTGCAGAATTACCGGGGATCTTAATAATGGTCAAAGGCAGGGAGGTGCATGAAAACACTTGGTCATTCTGAAGACATTTTGTAACTGATGCTGGTGATAGTGATGTGACCGTGTCTTTTGTCGTTGTTAATTTAAACGTTTTCCTTTCCATATTCTGGACACTAGAAGAGGAAGTGGAAATCACCCCTGAGAAGCTCAGGCCTCTGTGAGTTTTGGATCTGAGCACAGACTCGGCCATTCCCAGTTCACGCTGGCAAAGGGCCATCTCTAAGGCCTGAACACTCGCTCCTGGCAAATAACTCAGTTGACCTGGCAGTGTTAATTCGCTTTGGTGGACAAGTGTCAGTGACCCTTTAAAAAGAAAATACTAGTTATACCAGTAACTACCACCACTCAAGACAGGCTATTCCTGGAACTAAACCTTAGGCAAAACCCCATGAAGGTCCCATTACATCAAATTCCAAAGACAAGAAACCACTCCATGGGGACCTATAACGGCTGCCTTAAGCATGCCTATCTGTGACTTTTGGACCATTCAGTATGCAAATCTTTGTGTTCATGAGATGTTCCTATCCTTCGACCGTGATTAAATTCCCAAGTATCTTTCCTACTTAGAAAAGTTTAATTGACAGTAATATATACACTTATTTAATGCAATATTATTTAAAATATAAAATTTGTGAAGGCTACACAAATCTCTAATAATAATCAAATATGCAAATGATCATTTACCCATATTTTAGTGCCTAGTAACTTTTTTTTTCTTTTTCTTTTTTTGGTAATAGGAAGAGGTTTTCGATAAAATATTTATCGATAAAATCAGAACCCCAAACAACCTTATTGAATTTTTCCAACCATAAAGACAAAAAAGACAAAAAAGAAATCTTTATCAATATCAGCAGTGACTTTCCCCGACAGGTGAGATGGTGCACTTTGTGTTGAATGAGGTGTGTCCCTTTGGGAAAATGGGACATCAGAACAGAGCGTTCCTTGATGCCTGTGTTTTCCTGCGGCGAAGTGGTTCCGGTTCGCCCAGCACAGTGTCTGGCTGACGTGCAGAAGACACTCAGTTATTTTAAGCCAGTGAATAAATGACTGACCCCATGAACCAGGCCTTGGAGAATTCCATCATGGCGGCATGGTGGTTAGACCACTCAGCCCTGGAGCTGGCATCTCATTACCTCGATGTCTAGGAAATTCAAGGAACTTTCCCGCAGTTCAGTTTGTAAGCACATTCATAAACGGGGACAGTTTTTAATTCATAAATGGAAATAGCACCTCCTTCCCGGGCCTGTGAGGGTTAAACGAGGTGATGCCAGTGATGTATCCAGCCTGAGTCTGCACCTCGTGAGCTCCCAATAAATGTGGCTTTCAGTCCATATGTCATCATGAAAGACATCTGCCTAAAACTCAGTTAGAAAATGTGGCTGACCAGAATGGTTTCTTCGTAATTGTGTCGAATTATTTATATTTTGTACTTTAACATTTCAATGGTTATAGGTCCTTTCGTGTTACCTACCATTCAGTATTTTTTTTTTTTTAAAAATAATTACATTAAATTCGATTAAAAAAATTTCTGCTTACATTTAAAAATTCCACAATATATACACTGGTTTCCATTTGGTCTGTTTCTGAATTTTAAATGTGTGTGCGTGTCTGTGTGTGTGTATGTGTGTGTGTGTGTGTGTGTGTGTGTGTCTGTGTGTGGTGTTTCCTTTAAGGCCCAAGATTTTCTTTTACGTCTAATGTGGTCAGTTTGTGAGGCAGAAAAACAGGATTTAAAATCCTATTAATGAAGTAGTTAGATGCTTTCAGATATTTCAGAAGCGTGCATAGCGAATGCCGCATATGTTACATATTTTACCATTAATTTCTGGTGACTCGTCAACACCGAGGCCTCATACCTCCCAGCTGAGCGCCTGAAGTGGGGATGCTGGTGGCGGCCCCCAGATCCAGTCCATCTCAGCCGATTTAGGCAGTTTAGGTCAGTGAAACCGGAAGGCCATGCCCAGGCCTTTTGGGAGATCAGGCTCCTTGTCCTTAGAGCGTCCGGGAAGCCATGTCCTCGTCGGTCCTCTGTGAAAGCTGGCGAGCTGCCCCCACG
>JAQQSQ010002755.1:0-10334 GCA_028627145.1 Eidolon dupreanum | reverse complement strand
GTTTGCGGACAACCAGCCATCCTGGAGAGAGAGGTACTTCCCCGGCCAGGGATTGTGCTGGGACAGGGGTGTCGCTGAGTCAGGCTGGCTGCCCCCGAGGCTGAGGGCCTGTGGTCCCGCCTCCAGCCACACCCAGAAGGGAAGTGACCTCCTTTTCTGCACAGTAAACCGTCAGCCCAGAAAACAGAATCCACACCGCACCGTACTGCAGGCTGCAGTTACCTGTCGCTTTAATAAGCCCCTCGCCGCTTTCGAGATGCAAAGGCCCGGCAGCCACCCCCCACCCCTGCAGCACGCTGTCATTCGCCTGATTTGTAGCCATTTTCTGCAGCTGTGTAATGACTATAAAACTGGAAACAGCATAAGACATGAAAGAGAGGTGTCGAAGGCAGCCCGAAGGCACTGCATTCCTGACAGCAGCTTGTAAAGGCTCAGGAAAGCTGGGCCGTGGGGCGCTGCCGAGGGCGGGGGCGGAGGGGGGGGCGGTGCTGACTCCGCCTGGCCCTGGGCAGGGGCGACACCCCACCGCCCGGGCCCTTCCAGCTGGGGGGTGGGGGGGGGGGTGCTCACGACAGCGCTTCACGGGCCATTCACCTGCACGCTCTTAGTTCTCGCACCTCTTTTCTTTGGGGACTGGAATGAAAATGTGAATGGAAAGAAATATATTGAGGAGGGTTTTTTTTTTTTTTTTTTCAATATGAAACATATGGTGTGTTTTCCTGACGTGGAATACTTTCCGCTACACGCCACCAGCCTTAGTGGGCTCTTTTAAAAAGTGTTTTGACGATGTAAATACCAATTAGCTTTCTCGAAATTAGAAGCAGGGCAAGTTTATGAAAATATTTTTTGCATAATAAGCAGTTGGGATGAAAAAAAAATTTTTTTTTCAAAATACTGTATATGCATCATTTTAAGTACATAGTGTTCTCCCTGAAGCATCTTTAGGTCGGCTTCCTAGCGATAGCAAAACAGATGTTTCTAGAAAGTCTACGTATTTTCTAGAATAGCTGGATTTATCAGAGGGCGCAGGGTCAGATTTCCTCCCGGCTTCCGTTTGAGGCCATGAGGTCGCCTTGGGGACCAGCTGGGTATTGCAGCTGCCTGAGTCTGGAGGGACAGTCTCCCAGGCTGTGACCAGCTCACCCCCTCCCGAGGGCAGGGCTGCGCCTTGCTCCCACGTTTCCGTCCTACTTATTCCAGACTAGTTCCGGAAACTAGAACGTGAGGGACAGTGGTTTGAGCCCCTTCCTCGCAGGGGACACCGCTGTGGGGTCTCCCTTACCTTGTGCCCCCTGGGGTGGGGACGGAGAATGCGCGGTCTCACGCACAACACAGCCTGGACCCCTGAGCCCTCACCTGGGGGGCAGCTGCCCCGAGGAGCCCCTGAACCCGACTGGACTCCACCAGCCAGGAATCAGATGCCATCCGGGGAGCCGGGGAGCCGGGGAGCGGGCCGGGATTGTTCGCTGATCACAGGGCCTGCCCGACGCACTCGACGGAGAGACACGGTACACTCAGCACAGGGACGGGAAAAGCGCGGGAGCGAGTTCGTCCCGTGACCCCAGACCCGGCCGTCGAGAGCCCGCGGGTGGTACTATTTAAGGCTGAATCCTGTAGACTAAAGGACACGCGCTAATAGCACCCTGACGCTCCCCGGGTGGCGGCCGTGGACACCGGCCACTCAGACCTTCGGCCGTGGGCCTCCATCCCCCGCCCCGGGAAGGCTGGGCCTGCTCCTCTGGGCTGTCCCCGGCCTCGGGCGGAGCGCGGGGCTGACCCCGTGGGCCGCTGGCCGGCTGGGAGCTGGCCGGAGCCCCGCCGGGCGCCGAGGCCCTTCCCCCGCCCTTCCTGCCCTCGGGGTGGCGCTTCGCCCAGAAGACCAGGAGAATGACAGACGAGGAAACGGGGTACCCCGGGGGTGAGGAGTCTGTACCCGCCTGGCTCCTACGGCGGGAGACGAGCCTGTGTCCCCTCCGGCTCCGGCGTCCCTGGTCCTGGCTCGTGACCCCATCCCCCAAACCTCTGTAAGCGTCTCCTCCTCGCCTGGGGCGCCCCTCCCGGGGACGCTGACCCTCCCGGCTGTCCCCTCCCGGCTGTCCCCTTCCGGCTGTCCCCTCCCGGCTGTCCCCTCCCTGCTGTCCCCTCCCGGCTGTCCCCTCCCTGCTGTCCTGCAGTAAACATTTGTTTTTCTACTTCGCTCCTCAGAAGGCGTCTCTGTCCTGCTCATGCAGCCCCCCCCCGCCCGTGGAGGGGACAGGGAGCACGTCCTTCTCCCCGAATCACGTGGCCTCGGGCCGTGCCGCCAACCGGATCCGGCCGCTCTTTTTCGCGGACTCTTTGCCTCTGGTCCTGCCTCGGTCCACTCGGCTGCTGTCGGACAGCCCCACGGCCCAGGCGGCCTGCTCATCAGACGTCACCTCCCACGCCCGAGGCTGGGGTCCGAGGTCAGGGTGTCAGCAGGGCTGGCTTCCAGCGGGGCCCTCTGGCCTCCTGGCTGCAGACGGCCACCGTCTCGCCACGTGCTCGGGTGGCCCTTTCTCGGTGGGCGTGTGACATAGGGAGCGCGGGCTCTTTCTCTCGTCCTCTCCTCAGAAGGGCGTGACCCCGCGATGAGGCTTCCGTCCCCATGAGCCAGCCCTGCCCTCATCACCTCCGGGGGCCCCACTCCCTGACACTGTCACGTCGGGGGTTGGGACGCGGCCTCGTGGGTTTGGGGGGACGCCAGCGTTTGGTCCGAAACGAATTCCACGCTGGATCCCTGGCCTCAGACACAACATTCTCATCCAATCCGTGGATTCCAGAATGTTCTCTCCTCCTTGCTGTGCACTTAGAAGTTTGTTCCGCTCACCCTCGGCTCCAGGTCCAGGACACTCCCGATGGGCCACACTCTCAGGGGGCCGACGCCCAGGAGAGGGGACCGCTCGGAAAGAGTCTGCGTCCCCTGAGGCTCTGGCATCGGCTCGGCGCAGGACAGGCTGCGCCCACACGGCCCCCAGGAAGCACCGCTGGCACGCCAGGTACTGGCCCACGGTGGCCGTGACACGCAGGGTCACCTCCCAGGACCCACCTCCCACTTCCTAGCGTCCCCACATTCCTGTTCTCCCGGAGGCCGACGACCTCTTTGCTGTGTGAGCCTTACGGCTCCCTGAAGGAACTTGACTGTGACGCCACTGGGTCTGCCTCACCCCGTGCATCGGTTCCCTCCGCCCCGGCCCTCGCGCTCACCTCTAGCACCCCGGAAGCGGGTGCCCAGCCCAGGGGCGGCAGGCGGCTGGCAGGTGCTGCGGCGAGCAGCGCAGGTCTTGGGGGTGGCCGGGGCCCGAGGCAGTGTGTGGGACGCCGCGGACCCTCGTGTCCAGGGCTCTTCGCAGGCAGACAGAGACCCTCGTAGTGATCGTGGCGGCTTCCGGCCCGTCTGGCGTGAACCGATCCTCTCGGTTTTGACTCGACTGGGCGGATGAAACCTCAGTGGTTTCGGTGTCACGGACTGGCAGGGCCGGCCTGACTGCAGAGTGGAGTGGATGTCCCCGCTCTGGTCCGATCTCAGAGGCCCTGGAGAGGGCCGATGCCTCGGCTAGCATCGCCTCTCACCCACGTGTCCACTTCGATGCTGTTCATCCGATTGTGCCAGAAGTTTTGCTGTAAGAGCTTTAGTCCTGAGGCTTGACGCTCCCTGAAGATGCGGATTCCACTGCGAAGCACACAGCCCTGCGTCATCCGCTCTGCACGCCGTCAGAGGGGTAAGGACCTGCAGGCACGTCGTTTCCGTCTGTCCACGCATCCTCCCTTTTCCACCTGGACTTGAGGAAGCTACAATAAAATGTGACGCGGTGAAAAAAATACAATAAAAGTGTGGAAAGTTACGAGAAAGGTAAGGAAGACCAAACAAATGGAGAAGTTTGTTGCCTAAAAAAGATCTCTTTATGCTGCAATTTCAGAATCTTATACAATGATCAATAGGATCAGGGAGTTTAGACACGTCCACGCTGCTAACTGACATAATGATTTCCACTTTACAGAAGGGGAAACCGAGGCTCTGAGAGCCCTAGCAAGTTGTCTTAAGTCCTCTACTTAGTAAATGAGAGCACCAGTGTTAAAACCCAGATCTGTCTGGCTCCAAAATTCTTTCCTAAACACTATGCCACATGCTTTTGAAACAATCAAATATGTCCCCTGTCACGGTTTTGCCCGAACCAAGCCCTGGGTATATATATTTAAAAACGGAGAGGGGGTTGGGCTAAATTTGGGAGATATTTCGAGTTATAGTCTTAAAAGGGAGGGTGATCTCCCCACACAAATTACGCTGAGGGATTGATTAGTCTTCTTCATCAAGAGAAACATCAGGTGGCTGAAGGAGACCACAGGTACATTAAATGCCTATCGGAGCATGCTTTATAATGCTGCAGCGTCAGTCACATTTACGCTGCGTCTGGTTTCTTCCCCCAAAATGCCTCATTTAAATGCTGACAGATTGGTTGGCATTGTGAATGTCTTTGATATGTAATCATAAAATGGTGCGACTTGTGAAAACATGGTATATAAAACGGCTGTTACTCAGGCTAATTTCATGGTAGCATTTGATTGACAATGAGGCCTCGAGCAAGAAGCGATATCTGCGGAGAATGGAGGGGACTTCGGGGTGGAATGTTGTTATTTCGATGATATTTAAAACCCTTTTTGCTCATTGGAGAGCGGCCCATGGAAAGGGGAAAACAAACTGTATTATGGCCAAATTCTTCCTTTCAATGTAGCTTGCGTTGATTTTTTTTTTTTTTTCTCTCCACTTCCAAATTACTTCCATTTTCTTGCAAAAATTCTACAGTGCAGAATTGGGTGCATCTGGGGAGAAAAGGTTATGAGCATTCCCCCTCCTGCCCGGTAGCATGCGTCTCTTGATTCGATGTTAAAACACTAGGATGCACGTGACGGCTTCTCATAGGGCACGTGGAGAACACTCGCCTGGTCCTCTCATTGTCGTTCTTGATTCCTCGGAGCTTGGGAGCCTTTAGAGAGGAATTCCTGCGGTGGAGACACACAGGCAGGTGGCAACAATTTCAGCAGAATCTTACTTTTCTGTTGAAAGGTTTCAGCGAAGAAGCATTTTGTGTCCCGGAGGGATGCCTCCGAGGACAGGGCTTGGTCATCCTGGCTCAGCTGGGATCGGCGAGGTCGCTCGTGGCTCAGGCCTCGTCACCTTCACTGCATTGGTGGGTTCAGCAGATGTAGCTGGGGTCAGACGCGCTCCTGGTTACTACACGGCAGCATCGCCGCCTCCTCTCCTTTGCTTACCCGGGGATGTCTGTGTGAGTGACACATTGCCATCCCCTTGAATGCATGGTACACCAATGTTCAGAAGTAACCTGAAATAAAATGTGTCGCCTTAAAGGAAAACACAGAAATGGCCCTTGGTAGCCAATAGATTATCGACTGGGTGTGATCCTTATCCAAGAAGCCACTGAACCTATGTTCCTCACTGTGTGTGTGTGTGTGTGTGTGTGTGTGTGTCCTGGTTAGTTTGATATGTTTTCCCTTTCTCTGAAAGCATCTTATCATTTTAATCATGGAAATGAGATGGCATGACTTTTTTTTTTAAAATTTCCGTTTATGTTAGAGATGAATCATGAAAATAACAAACAGCACTTCTCTGAGATTATTATTTGACAGATGAATAAACATATCTCACCCCCTTTCCATGAAACATCCAGGGTCAAGGGCGTGCAGAAGGATAAATCTTTTACTCCTAAGTGAAAATAGTCATCGTGTCACAGTTCCCATTCTTTGGGTCCCTGCAGGTGCCAGTCGTGTGACACACGCGATGGCCCTTAGCCACAGGACACACTGCCCTCCTCTGCAGGTCAGGGCGCTGGGGGTCAGCGAGCCCCACGAGCTCGCCTCACGTCCTCAGCTGATAACCGTGGAGTCTGGATTTAAAACCGCGTTCTCTCAGCTACGAAGCCGGCGCTTGACAACAATCGCTTCTTCAAGTACTGTGCTGAGTGTCAATCTCTGCGAATCTGAATCGTAGCATCCTGTCGCTGAGGCCACACCTGGCCCCTTCACCTCAGAGGGGACTTTTAAATGCACGCGGCGTAAGGTCTTGGTACCTTCTTCATCTTAACATCTTGATTAAACAGGAGACTTAATTCAATTCTGAGGCAATTCACTGAAGGAATGAATATGATTCTGCTTTAAAATCTTTCATCATATTTATTTGGGTTTAATGCTGAAACCATGCGGATCGCAGAACTGGGCTGGACAGGGGCACGTGTCCTGTGAGTGACACACAGCTCATGCTGTTTAAAGTACTGCTTCTGTGGCTTTGACGGTTATAAATACTGGCGCCTTTTCTTTACAATATTCTTTTATGCAACAGTTAAAAACTAACCTTCCCTGGACTAATTTGATGAGTTTTCTCCAGAAGGTGTTAAGGAAACAACAGTAGCCTTTATCCCCCTTTCAGAGATGGCTGTACATAGCACCTGATAAAAGTAAAAAATTATGAGTGAAACAATTCATAAAAAAATGAGATCTGAAATAACACATTTGATCTATAGAAAAGCATCTTCTGCAATATTCATTTGAATACGTTTATTAGATATATATAGTTTAATAAAAATAGAAAATATTTAAATGTCAAACACAAATTCATTTGAAAGATTGTTTTGAGACTTCTCTTTAGCATAGTGAAATGCAAAGAACATGGACTTCGAATAGTGGCTCTGGCAAAAACTGGCGTTATAACTCCAATAATGGTACACAACCTGTTCTGGACTCATTCTAGATCATGGTAAAAGGGACAGATTGTTCCCTGTTTCAAAGTATTTTTAACAGACATCCAAGAAAACAGTGAAGTGCTTCTGAAAATTCCGGTCAAAACGACATATAAATTCATGTGGAAGTTGTAACCTTATCATACCTCCCCCAAGCTTCACAAACTAACAGTTATCAATGAAATGTGGAGTCTGTGTAACACACAGGAGTACATATATTTCAACCAAAAAATGGAATGGAAACCCTCTGGTAGGCTTCGTCTGCAGCTCCGAGGTTATTTGGCCCTAAGTGTGGTAACTGGAACCAGTCAAGGGCAGCCAGGAACTCAAGCGGAGCAGGTCCGTGTGTGTCACCAAAGAGTTCCAGGTGCTGACACTCTCTGGATGGCTGGGTGGTGAAGGGATTTTCCCTTCCTGAGTCAGGACTGGGAGTCGTGGCAATCCGTACGGAGTCGTTAATGAGCTGCTCGGTTAGTGTGAGCGTGAGCGTGTAAGATCCTCACTGACTGCACCAGCCACGCTGCACACTCACGCGTGCACCAGAATTAAAGCATTTCTGACAGACGGGAGTCCCACGCTGCAACATGAAACTTGAATCTGATCTGGAAAGACAGCGCAGGACTTGAAACTTCATGGGGAACGATGATGGGCATGAAAAAGATGGACTCATTCCAACAAAACATATACATAGAGATCTAATGTAGGCAAAACAGAACAGAACAAAAAAACAACTGCCATTTTACCAATTAAGTGGAGAACTCACTCTTGAAAATGAGCAATCGGAAAATGGTTTTAAAGTAAGAATGTTAAAGGTCCTCCAAAGGATATTGGAAAGACTAGCCTCCACGACCAAGGACCAGAGTCATAAAATAAGACCAGGTCACTGTGCACAGGCGTTAGAAAATATGAGATCAAAACATAGTCATTAGTACAGTTTCTGGTCCATATTACTTGAATGTATTACGCATTATTATGAATTATTGCATTAACATCACATTATTCTTTCTCCCTCTCCCATTTACTCCTAATAAAAAGGGAAAGGAGGAAGAAACAGGATAGATGTCACCTATTTATTTATTTTCTTACATTAAATCATTAAAGATACATGTCAGGAGCGTAGCATATAGAACAGTGTCATGAAAAGCTTCCTCCATGGACACAGTCCCCAATGGAATGACCATAATTTATAAAAAATATTAAGGAAAAAAGTTTTAAGTCAAGGGAAATCGTCCTAAGGGCATACAGCAAATGAAGAAATATTCATTAGGTAAAATCTACTAAAACTCAATGAGAACAGTGGAAGCCTCCAGGATTGGCTGTCACTCCATGAAAAAGCGGAATTAAAGGGGAAATCAGACAATTTAACAATCGTAGTTGTATACTTCAATACACAACTTTCAAAAAAGAATAGAATAATTAGAAATACGATTAGCAAGAATATGAGATATGAGACTTAAGCAAACTATAAGCCAATTATACCTAATAGACACCTATATAACACTCCACACACCAAAACAGCAGAAAAGTTCTTGAGGCTATATATACTATGTGCTGGCTGGCTCAAAAGACAAACCTCAATACATTTACAAGTTTTGAAATCATACAAAATATGCTCCCCTATCTCAAAGGAGTAAAATTTAAAAATTAATGACAAAAAGAATTTTTAAAATGTCACAAATATGTTGAAATTAAACAGACTCTCCTAAGTAAACCATAAGTCAAAGAAAAAAACTCAAGGGAAATTAGAAAATACTTCGAGATGAATAAAAGAAGATACAACATACCAAAACTTATAGGATGCAACTAAGGCATTGCTTAAGAGGAAATGTAAACACCTATAATGGAAAAGATCTCGAATCGATAATTTAATATTCCACCTTAAGACACTGGAAGAATAAGAATAAATTAAACCTACAGCAAGTAGAAGGAAGGGTCTAATGAAGATCAGTATAGAAAACAGTGAAGTGAAGAACATAGAAATAATATTTTTTAAGATTGGTTCTTTGAAAAGATAAACAAAATTGACAAAATTTTAGCTAAATTAACCAAAAAGAAAATTAAAGATTCAAATGACTAAAGGTAGAAGTGAAAGTGAGGATATTAGTACCAATCGTACGCAGATAAAACAGATTAAAAGGAAAATCCATAAATAGCTATAGGCCAAAAAGTCATGTACTTTCCGTGAAACTTCCAAATTCTGTGAGACACAAAATGCTACTAAAACTGACTCAGGAAGAGAGAGAAAATCTGAGTAGAAATACATCAAGAGATTAAACTAGCAATTAAAATTTCCAATACAAAGAAAGGCAAGGATGGCTTCACTGGCAAATTCTACCAACATTCGACAAAATCTCAGTGTCTGGGGACAGACATCCATAATTTTCCATCTGGTCCTTGTTTGCTAGTGAGGGTGACGACCTTCAGAATGAATTTTCCCGAAGAATTAAGAGATAAAAGAACATAAATCACAAAAGTAGAAAGTAGGTCATTTTAGAGAATACTGTGGTTTTGTTCTTTTTTTTCCTTCTTAGCTCTGGTTTGAGTTTTCTATCATTTACACAGAACACTCTCTATGCTGTCATCTTTGCTTTTCCTTTCTTTTCTTTTCTTATCTTTTTTTTTTTTTTCACTTTTATCCCTTCAAGGAATTCACTCAAAGAAAATTTAAGTTTATAACCCTTTATCCAATCAATGTAATATTTTTACTACAAACTGTTGATTTGCTAGCTGCTGAGGATAAAAAGATGAGTGAGACAAGTACCTTAAACATAGAAAGTTCAAAGATAATATTCACAACAACATTTTAATAACAGCTAAAACTTAAAGGTTACAATAGGCTAGGCGCCATATTAAGCTGTTTGTGTGCATTATTTCATTTAAACTTTACAGCAATTCTGTGACTCATCTTCACTGGGCCCGTGTGAGAACAGAGGCATGCATGATCCACTGGTAACCAACACACACACACAAACACACACACACACACACACACACACACACACACACACACACACACGCAGTATTCCATGTGGATACCCTGGGATGTGTGGAAAATTTGGGTGTATAGAGCAGTAAGCATGATTCCCTTGGTCTTATACAGAAGTACTAACTAACACGTGTATAAGTCTGAAATTTCGATCTCTCTTTTCAGATGACTCGTGTGTGATGTTGCAAAGTAACACAAGGACAAAGACCTACTCGAAGTGCAAGAGAGAGCAATGAACTTGAACGTAACAAAGCATGGAAGGTTTACTGCTTTGGGTTCAGATTCTACATTGCAACTGACCTTTAAGTAACCATTACTTGTCACATTCAGGTGCGGTTCTGGAGAAGATTGTCTACAATGATCTGAAAAGACCATTAAAACACTCCATCTTTTCTACATATTGTATGAGCTTGGATTTCCTTTACACTTGAACCAAAACAGTCTATCCCAAGAAAACGAATTCATATATGAAAACTCAACAGTCTCCTAGGAAGCCAGACATGAAAGAGAGTTGCAAAAATGTACAGCTATACCGACATTTCTGCCATACTTTTATATTTTAAAAATATTTAATTGTT
>JAQQSQ010002754.1:0-10336 GCA_028627145.1 Eidolon dupreanum | reverse complement strand
ACATTTTATACACCTACAAGATCCAAAGGGCTAGAGACTAATGGCAAAGGAAGAGAGGTGTCAGGATTGGGCACAGCCTGTATTCCCAGAGCTTGTCAGAGTAAAAGATATAATTCTCACAGATGATGTGAATAACATGTATGAGAGGAGCTGGTTTGGTGATGTCTCAGATAGTGGAGTCGGGGGCAATGAGACCGCATCAGAATGATGCCAGAAGTGTGCATCTGAATATCTAGGGTCTTAAAGTGATCCCAGAGGAAATCTTTAGCTCATATCAAGTAATGGCTACTAAACAGTCTTGAGATCCTTTTTGAGAAGAGTCAGTTTGCAACCCCTGCCAAGTCAGGCAGCACCTGTGCTAGCTTTGTGCATGTATCTATTACGTAAACTTTTAGCCTCCTTGCCCTTCTAAGCTGATACCATGCATCTTTCAGCCCTGGAGGAACCTTGAACAACCTGCTGAGGTAAAGGAAGAAAAACAAAACCCCAGAAGAAAGGCAAAAGCCCCAGGTAGAGGAAAAGAGGGGAGTTTACCACCCTTTCTTTCCCTATAGTAAATAGTCAGCCCAAGCAGAACTGAGCTGAGGGAGGGGAAAAAACTAACTTTTAATAAAGTTTAAAGATCTTTAAAAATATTTTTCTATCCTAAATATATCAATAAATGATACAGAACTTTCATGTATCTGGGAATGAGAGTAAAGAACTAACTCTTTACTGCTTAAAAGTGAGTGGAAATTCATGAGACACCAGTTTTAATCCAAGAGGTAGAAAAAAATTAACTCCATTGATGGTCAGAAAGGGCAGTGGAGGGTAGGAATAAGGTTACCTTCTGATTACAGCCAATGAGTCTCTCACTGAATGTTGCAATGTCAACAGAATGACTCTTGCGTAGACAACATAATAATGAGCAGAACTTCGTGTAGACTGTCAAATTCTTATGACTCAATGTATGTTTCAGAGAAACCTATTTGACATGTCATATGATAAACTGGGCTGGCCAGTGTAAGACTAACTTGTTTTAGTTTTAATCACATAATTGGAGACTGACTTTCCTAATTGTTTGATTAAGAGTCAATTCAGTTATGGAATAAAATGAAACCACAGATCTTTGGGATCTTGGGAAGCAATCTAAGGGACTCAAAATTTTTCAGGCACAGACTGACAGTTCAGAGACAAGACAGATAATTTTTGGCTTTCTGTTCTCTCAAGCAATGACTCCCAAAGTTCCAAATGTGAAGGCATCCCCCAGTGAAGTTGCTAAAATACAGATTCTCAGGCTTGGCTTCTGGAGATTCTGATTCTATAAGCTTTGGATAAGGCCTGGGAATATACAAGAAGTTTCAGACTTGTAACACCAACCCCCAACATACACACACACTTTAAAAAGTAGTGCCCCATAGACTCATATGCCTCTTGGTAACTTGAATTTGGTGGAACAATACTAGGTCTTTAAAAAATGTTATTCCATAAAGAAGAGCTGTGCTTACATCGCTTTTCCATTTCACAGGTGTGCATGATTCAGAAAGATTACTGTAGTCCCCAAACCCAGAGGCTATAAGTTATCACAGCCAGAATATGAGTTATTTGAATCCATATTTGGGGCTGAGCCATTCTCCTCTTTTATGCATGGAATCAGAATATAAAAACCAGCTTTGGGTCTTCCTTCCTCCAGAGTGCTCTATCAATCTTGTCATAATAAATGGTAACTACTTTTTATACGAGTCGCCTTCAGACTACAGACTAATCAAAGATCTCTTCATAACAAATGGGGGGTTCAGCTTGGCAACTGGCATAAATATTTATGTTTAAAAATGGGCATTTTTAAGATTACCAACAAATCTAAAAAATATTCTGATCTGTTGCTTTCCATTACAGTTCTCATGCTCTGCAGCCAAACAGAGGCGTGGGCAGGAAATATTTGGCAATTTATTGCAATGCAAACTACAGGGAGTATAAACTAGAAAGGCAGTACATATAAACAAGAACAAAGGCAGAGAAGGGGCAGAGGAGTCCTCCTCCACACATGACACAGTGTCCTTGGTGGGAACGTAGGAATGCTCAGCTAAAATCCTAATTACTTTGGAATTATACAGCAACTTTTCTCCTTAGAGAACTAGGGAATCTTATTAAACAAAAATGCTAAGTTTCTTATTCAATTCATTTTCAGTGCAATAACGTATCAACTGTAGCCTAAACCCTTTGCAGACCCTAAAGTTATTTCTACAGTATTTCCAATCCGTGTTAGGAAATACAGTCTCTGCCTGCAAGGAGCTGACAGTCCAGCTGGAGAGAGAAGATATGTATATCAACAGCAACAGTGTAAGGTACATTAGATCATAAAAAGAAGCACAGTCAGGATAAAGTAGAATGTTATCAGAACTAGAAGAGGAGAATGTTTCTAACTTAGTCTAGAAAAGCTTCTCGAAGATGCATCACTTTTGTATTTATGTTCCCTAGCACGATGTGTAAAACAGATGGTCCTGGAGAGTGTAGTAGTATGTGACTACTCAGTGTGCCTTTTCAAGTCTAGCAAAGATAGACTTCAAATGTCCCTGCAACTTTAGTTGTATCCATTCTACAGTAGGGAAACATCACTGTACCTTTGTTATGATGTCAGGTATTTTGCTGAATGCTATGAATGTAGGAAAGAATAAAACAGACAGAATAACTTTTTTTTAATGGAACTCGTCAAGTAGAAAGAAAAGAAACACATAATCAAAAATATAATTAAAGATTATAAAAGTGTCACAAAGAACATAAACAGGATAATGAGAGAGAAACAGAAAAGAATAGTGATTTTAGTCAAATAGTATGGTCAACAGAGTTCTCCAAGAAGTGTAATATTAAACCAGAGAGATGAGATTTGAGCTATGATTTGAAGAACTAGTTAAAGAGTTGTCCAGGGAAAGTAAACAGCAAGTATAGAGAGCTGGAAGTGGAAATAGGCTTACAGTGTTCAAGGAATAAAAAGTCTGAAAGAAAGAAACAAATTAAACAAAACTGTCAACTCAGAATCCTATATGCAGCAAAACTATCCTTCAAAATTGAAAGTGGAACTAGAACAAAAATTTTCAATAAAAACTAAGAAAATAGTTTTCCAGCAGACCTACATTACAGAAATGTTTATAAAGTCCTTCAGGTGGAAGGCAAATGACACCAGATGTAAACTCAGATCTACAAGAAAAAATGAAGATCATAAATAATTAATATGCCTTAGTAAACATATTAATAATTAATATATTTTATTCCTCTAAATTTATTTGAAGACAGCAAACAATTTAAAGCAAAACTATAACACTGTATTGTGTATTGTGGTATTTATAATGTATATACATATAAAATATATGACAACAATAGCATAAGAATGGATGGGAGTAGAACAATACTGTTGAAAGACTATATTTTACATGAAATGGTAAATAGTAACTCTAAATAGACAGTGGTCAATTAAGAATGCATACTATAATACCCTGGAAAAAAATACAAAGATATACAGCTAAATAACCTATAGAGAAAAATGGGATGATAAAAAGTATTTGATTAACCCAGAAGGCAGGAAAAGAGAAAGAGAAAAATAGAAAATGGGTGAAACAAATAGAAAATGAATAGTAACATGACAGAGCTAAATTCAACCATACCAATAATTAAGTTACATGCAAATGGACTAAACATTTAAATGGCAGAAACTGTCAGTCTGGATAAAAAGCAACATCTAAATATATAGTATTTTTAAGATGTGTACTTTGTACACATATAGGTTGAAAGTAAAAGAATGAAAAAAGACATACCTCAAAACAGTAAGTATAAGAAAGTGCACATGCCTATATTAATATCAGACAAAATAAATTTCAAGACAAGAAATATTAGCAGAGATAAAGAGGGTATTATACAATGATACAAGGAGAAATTTTTTAGGAGGATCTAACAATACTAAATCAGGATAGCCATTCATCTATTAATGAAATGGATTATGTTGTCAAAAATTTTCCCACAGAGAAATCTCTAGAACCAGAAGGGTTTATTGGAGAATTCAATCAAGTGTTAAAAGATTATATAATACCTACCTATACAAATTGTTTCAGCACATGGAGGAGGAAGAAACACTTCTACACTTGTTTTTGAAATAGCATAATGCTAACAACAACAAAAAACCTGACAGACTCTAAAAGAAAATAAAATTGCAAACCAATATTTGCAGAAAACAATGACAGAGAAGTCCTCTAAAAATTAGCTAATCAGAAACACAATGTAGATATAGACATGCATGTATATATGTATACAGACATACATATATCCATTATATCATAACCAAATTTGCTTATTCCAAGAAACTAGATTGGTTTAACATTTAAAAATAAAAAAATATTCATTATATTAACAGACAAAATGAGAAAATAATATAATCTAATAGATGCAGAAAACAGCATTTGACAAATTACAACATCCATTTATAATCAAAATCCTCAGCATACCAGAAGAGAATTTCCTTAATTTAATAAAGAGCTTCATCAAAAAACTACGGGTAATATTATATTAAGTGGTGAAATATTGAACAGTTTCCTAAGGTAAAAAAAAAGCCAAGAATGTCACTCATTATGTCTATTCAGCATTGCACTGAAGATTCTAGGCAGTGCAATAAGAAAAGAAAAAAAATGCTTGCAGATTAGAAATAAAGAAGTAAAATTATTTGCAGAAGAAATGATTGTTTATATAGACAATTTTAAGGGACCTGCAAAATAACTGCTATAATAAATGAATTTAGTAAGGTTACAATATAAAAAACCAGTAGAAAAAAAATCAAATGTATTCTTAAAATAATTACAAACAACTGAAAGATAAAAAAATTTTAAAATACCATTATGAAAGTATCAAAAATATTTTCAAATGTTTAGGAATAAACTTAATAAAAGATGTGTAAGACTGAAAACTGCAAAACATTGTTGACAGAAATTAAGATAACCAAATTAAGATAACTAAATAATACTTATGAGCTAAAAGAATCAATATTGTTGAGATAACAGTTCTCCTATAGATTCAATGCAAACTCAATCAAATTTTAACAGGCTCTTTGTAAAAATAGACAAATCAATCATTTACTCTATGTGAAAATCAAAGTAACTAGAATTGCCAAAACAATTCTGAAAAAAATTATTTTGAGAACTCACACTTGAAGATTTTAAGATATGCTGTAAAAGTTATGTAATTATAAAAGTTATGTAATCATTAAGCACAAGGATAGACAAATTGCATCAATGGAACAGAATAGAGAGTCTAGAACTACAGCTACACACAAAAGACCAATTAATTTTTTAAGTTTTATAGAGATATAATTGATAATACAGCTCTGTATAAGTTTAAATGTACCCCATAATGATGACATACATGTTGTGAAATGATTACCATAATAAGTTTAGTTAACATCCATCATTTCATGTAGACACAAAAAGAAAAAGGGGGAAAAATTTTTTCCTTGTTAAGAGAACTTTTAGGATCTACTCTCTTAGCAACTTTCAAATATACCATAGAGTAGTATTAACTACACTCTTCATGTTATATATTACATTCCCAATTCTTATTATCTTGTAACTCAAAGTTCATACGTTTTGACTACCTTCACTGATTTTCAACAAAAGTGTTAAGGCAATTCAATGTAGAAAGAAAGCTTTTCAACAAATGGTGCTATAACAATTGGAATAAATGTATGAAACAGAAAGATGATCCACCTCTACCTCATGACACACATTAAAATTCAGATTTATAATAAATTTAAATGTGAAAGATAAAACTACAAATCTTTTAGAAAAATACAGGTGAATATCTTATGAACTTGGGGTAGACACAGATCTCTTAGGGAATGACATAGACTGAACATAAAAAAATGATATATTGAATTTTATAAAAATCAAAAGCTTCTACTTATTAAAAAAATCAAGAAAACAAAAATTTGAGCTATATCCTAAAAAGAAAAATATTTGCAATACATATATCTGATACAGAACTGTGTCCAGAATATATAATTAACTGCTATAAATCAATAAGAAAAAGAGAAACAGCCCAAACATTTTGAAGGACAAAATACTGGATCAGATATGTCATAAAAGAAGATACAAAAATGATCAATAAGTACATGAAAAGGTGCTGAACATCATCTGTCCCAAGGAAATAAAAATTAAAAGAGCAATTAAATATTGTCTTATACCCTCTACAATTGCTACCCTCAAATAAAACAATATCAAATATAAATGACTATGTTGAAAAACTGGAATACTCACACATTCCTGAGAAGATTGCAAAGTGATACACTTACTTGGGAAAATTTAATTTCTTATAAAGTTAAACACATATTTACCCAATGACTCAGAAATTCTACTGCTAGACACTTACTCAAGGAACAAAAACTCAAAACAATCTAAATGTTCATCAGCACAAGAACTGATAAGCAAGTTATGACTTATTCATACAATGGAAAATATATGGAAACTAAAAAAGAAACCTACTGACTTATGCAACAACATAAATGAGTCTCAAACAATATAATATGTAGGCAAAAAAGTCAGACACAAAAGAGCACATATTGTATGACTTCATAGAGTTCAAGAACAGCAAAGCTATTCTGTAATAATGGAATTCAAAAGTTACCTTTTGGGGGTAGGGACTGACTGGAAGGGAATGCAAGACAATTTTCCAGAGTAAGATAACTGCTTTGTATCTTGATTGGGATGGTAGTTACAGGGTATACTTATTATTTAGGCGATGTGATTACACACAGAAACCTCAGCAAACTAGAAACTTGAGTTTAGCCAGTTTCTGTTGTACCCTCATTTACTCCCTACACATTCTATTGTTTTCCATTATAGAAAGTAAACTTTATATTCATATTTATGCTTTGATAACCTTGCAACACAAAAAAATATTTATATATGGTCTGTATTATAGTGCTTACTAAAGCTGAAACTATTTTGAAAGATGATTAATAATATAAAAGTAAAAACAATAAAGTATTTGGTTTTGAACGATTTCTTTCTCTTCCACTTCCTTAACATTCATTAAACAACATGTCCTGTGAATGGACTGATTATCTTCCAGTACAAGAAGTAATAGCTAATACTAATATATGCCACACATAAGCACTTTTGTGCCTACTTTATCCATTTACTCTTTTACTCTTCACAATACCCTATGAGCGGACACTATCATTGTTATCCTTATTAAAGAGATGAGGAAACTGAGGTACACAGACTTACTCAAAATCACAGAGCTAGTTGGAGACACAGCTGGGTTTTAAAACCATACATCCTGCTCTGGAGTCCATGCTCCTAACCACTATGCATACTGCTTCCTGTGACAGGTGACCAGGAATAGAGTCACAAATTGAAGACTCTTTATAGTTTATCTAGTCCACTAGTTCTCTAACTGGCTACTAGAAAATCAAGCAGGCATTGTTAACAATATAAATTTCAAGCCTCGCCCCCAGATAATTGTGATTCAGTAAATCTAGAGTGGAATCAAGAAATCTGCCTTTTTTTAAAGCTCCCCAAGGTGCAAGTTGTAGAGAACCATTGGTCTAGTCTAAAACCCCACATGAAATTATTTTCAAGCAGAATTGTTTACATCTGCTTGCCTTTGGAGGCTGTTCTTTTATAAATACAATCAAATTCTACTCATAAGCCTGAGCTCTGCTTTGTGCACAAGTTTATTCTCATCTCTTCAAATACCTCAAAGAAATACTTGAAGAAAGTTATCCCATCCCCTAAGGTTCTAGTTACCAGGCTTAAAGTCCATTGGTATTTCAACAGTGTTCTGAATTATAATATAGGTTCAAGTTATCTGCATCGTGTCTATCATCTTCTGGATAGTATTTCCTGTCTGTTGATCACATTCTTAAAATAGAACCCCGAAACTGAAGGTCAAGTCCCTAGTGTAGTTTCATGAGCATAAAGCAGAGCAGATCTGTCATAGCCCTTGTGCACCATTAATTCTATCAGTGACTTAAAGTTTTGAGTGTGTATGTGTGTGTGTGTGTGTGTGTGTGTGTGTGTGTGTACCTGGCAACCTTGACCAACTATAATCCATATTCATATGGAACCTGCTGTCAATCATTTCTAAGTCTTTTGCGCACAGGTATCTGCTAAGTTGAATCTTCGTTTATTAATTTTGTTTGGATGGCAGTGGCTGCCAAAGTGCTATGGAAATGTTATGAACCCTCATTCCAAATGATAGAGAAAGACTGCCATCAGCTATTAGCCAAGTCTGTCATTAGTGAGGAGTATATAGTGCCAGTGCCATGCTTTTCATGTCTGTTATTCCAGCTCCCGCATGTCAACATAAATTATAGAAAAGTCAGAGCAAAGAACATTCCAGTAAACTAGGGAGTCATCAACATATACATGGTAGTTAAAGCCATAAGGGTGGTTAGATCATCTGTGGAGATGGCTGTAAGTAAAGAGAAGAGAGTGGCGGAGAGTGTTCGAGCAGTTAGTACTCCTTGATATCAGAGCATTACTGATCTGATTTGATGCATGGGATAGGAGCCAGGCCCATAGGCATCTCTAGTTCCCACTGGATCTCCACTTTCAATGTGGTGAATCCTGGGGCAGATGTGACTATGGGAACCTGGTACAAAGCCCCAGCCTATCCTGCAGGTCATTCATATCTTTGAAGCTGGAGCACTAAGACTGCAATATAGTCTCTCATTTGTCCTCATGAAATTCAGTTTTCCCTCAAAAGCACAATTAATCTTTATTCTTTCCTTCCTTATGGCCATTTTTCCTTCCTAACTGCTGAAACTGCTGACTTCAGGCCCAACACTAGTTGCAGAAGAAACAGCACTACATCTACTGCCTCACCAGTTCCCATAATTGCATAAAGTCTAGTCCTTATTCTATATCGATTATGTTGTTTATACTTCTCATATCAAACACTTACTAAGGGAGGTGCTATTGAAGAAGCTGAGAGAAGAATGCTTTTCTAGAAGGATGCAAAGTCATTAACATATTTAATCCTCAAAACCACCTCATGAACATTATTATCCCATTTTACAGATGAGAAAAACATGGTTCAAAGACAGCAAAGTCAGAACTAGTGAGCGGAAAAGGCACATCTGAATCTGTTTATTTCTGATTTTGAAGCTAGGGGCTTTAATGACTACACTAGGGCATTTAAAAGAAAAATGGAAGTAAAGGAATGAAAGTAGAGGAATCCTGTTTAAAGAAAAATACTTAATTTGAAACTAATATGTAAAATAGACAAAGCATAACTGCTGTAGTTGAAATTGGAGTTAAAAGTCGCAAACGCCCATCAATTTCCCATCAAACTCCAGGCATAACACTTAGGATGCCCCAAGTAAGGGACATTGGGCTTTGCGGAGCAGAGTTTGAAAACCACTGAATTTTGCCGTGTTACTGCTGGGGTCCAATCTTAGACATTCACTATGTTTAAGCTAAGGAAACCTTGCTAAGGTCAGGGTTTGCTGTAGTCTCAGTTCAAGAGCCTATATTACTCCATACTACAGCCATTAGGATGTGCAGGATGTTTGAACGTTTAACCTTTTGAATTTATCCCACTGCCTGAAGACATAGACTGCATGGTACCAAACAGTCAATTAAACAAAGAACACACATTTTCTAAGACAATCCTTTCTCTATTTAAATAGTATATATGCAAAGCCTTGCAAATGGAATCAGGAAGCAAATGACTTTGCATCTTCAAAAGCTATTTCCAAACAAACAAAACCTACAGCTATGAAATAAATTTATTCTCAGTAATTAAAAGACAATTTTAACCATGTTGGATGCCTGACCTCAGAAAGGACTAGAAAATTGTCACCCTACTGTGAAGATCCAGAAGGGACAGAGTAGTTCATTCTAAATATTTAAAGAGCTAGTTTATTGAAAGAAGGTTTAGATGTGTTCTATATTATGGCAGAGAAGAGATATACATTTTTACACTTTAAGCTCCCATATAGCCTTGATTTTAGCTTTGGAGGTTATCACTATTATGATTGCTATTAGAAAACCACAAGAAACACAAATAATTGAACTGGTTTTTGTTTTTTGCTTCTGTGATTTGAATTAAATGTTAAGAAAACAGAAATAAATAAACCTACTTTGAAGCAATCTACTATTTGAATTGTACTCAAGGGATTTTTAACCATATATTAAATAACAACATATGGGAAAAATAGCTTCTTCCTGGTCTGGATGTTGATGTGATGCAAATGAAAATTCAAAGAACATGAAATTTGTGTTTTTCTTTGGGTCCCATGGCAGTGCCAAGATCTCAATGGATTTCGGCAACTAACAAGTTGGCAGAGCATTTTTTAAAGGTAAAGCGTCTT
>JAQQSQ010002753.1:0-10337 GCA_028627145.1 Eidolon dupreanum | reverse complement strand
CCCCCCCGTCTCCCCTTTTCAGTGACAGCTGGTGTGGGACACTGAAGGCCATTTGTGGTGGAATGTTGGCCCCAGGTACGTGCACGGCCTAAACCCCGGAGCCCGTGGCTGTTTCCTCGTTGGGAGAGGGGACCGTGCAGATGCCGCTCACTTGACCATGAGGATGCCCTGGGTCACCACGGGTCCCCGTGAGCCACGGGGGTCCTGGCAGGTGGAAGGGGGCGGCGGGCGAGTCAGGAGGAGACACTGGACGGAGCAGAGGTCGCAGGGATGCGGCCATGAGCCGAGGGACGCAGGTGGCCTCCAGAGGCTGGAGCGGCCTGCTTATCCTTCTGACTTTGTCCCCTGCCCTGTCCCCGTGCCATCCGCTGGCCAGACTAGCAGGGGTGGGGGGTGGGCCAGGTGTGTAGGGTTTTGGGGTTTCCCTGGTGTGACTTCTCCCACGAGGGATATTAAGCCACTGACCTGCCTCACCAAACACGGAGGCGGGAGGAGATGCCAGCGCCCGCAGCGCCCACGGCGGCCCCTCCGGGTGTCCAGAAGCCTCCCTCACATGGGGCCCTTCCCCTCTCTCCTCTCCCAAACCACGGCCGCTCCTGCCTCACGCTCCCCCTTCCCTGCGCTCCCCACGGTCTGAACCCCACAGGCGCCCGGTTACTGCTTACCCCATCTCCTTACCATATGTCCCATCTCCCGGGGTGACACGGACCTCAGGGAGGCGGAGCTTCGGTCTACGCTGCTCTCGCCCCAGCTGCCGGGCACCCCAGCACCTGAGCCCGTGCCTGAGACACAGCACGTGCTCGGTCAATAGCTGTGGGACAAACGAGGGAAAGAATCCCGGACCGAGCCGAAGCCAGGCTGGAGACGCGCCCGGCCTGCGGACGCGCACACCTGCCGGCAGCGGGCGGGGCCTTGCCACGGGGTCCCGCGGGGTTCGCGTGCCCTCCCCCCGCCCCCTCCGGCACTGCTCTGTCGTCTCTGGGTGTCTGCTTTACACTTGCTGGGGACCCGTGCACGACATAATGGCCATGGGTTTTGCAGGAAAGCTGATCAATTACTATGTTCTAATTTAATAGTAAAGCCTAGCCTACGTGTTTCTCCATAATAACATAGAGTTCAAGGAGACCAGGAAAAGGATTAATCCAAGAAATCCTCGGGGAAGTATGTGGACAAGGATGCTGTGAAACGCTCCTTTTTATTTAGGGATGAGGTACTGAAAGGTATTAACATGACATTAGGGTTATCACCCCGGATAGCAGAAATTAGAGGAAAAAAAAGGTAATTTTTATGGGCTAGGAAAGCATCAAGAATTGTTAAGAAACTAAAATGATATTTAACGTTTATTGGTTACTTATTACCTGTCAGGGGCTTCGCCCGCGTTGTCGCAGAGGAGAGGAGCCCACTCAGATCCCAGCAAGGCCCCGCGGGGCGCCGCCCGCAGGCTGCACGGAGCCATCGGCCGCTCACCGCACTGCGCACGCTGGGGCGGGACCGCGGTGGCCCTGGAACGCTGGCCTCGAGCACAGCGTGCCCTTTGACCTCCCTCCCGCGCCAACTGCAGACCGACCGCGCTGCTCAGCGATGGCTCTGCGCCCTACGAGCTGGCCCTGGCTTCCCGGGTCTTGTGACTCTTCGCACGGAAGAGCCTGCCACTACCCGGGTTTCCACAGGACTTCCGGGACAGCAGTGACGGTCGCCACGTTTCCCAAAGTGGCCTTGCGGCGGCATCGAGCCCCCTGAGCAGACGGGTCGGGAAACGCAGGTTAAAGAGGGTGACCTCGGCTCCTCTTCCAGGCCGCGTCTCCGGCGCGCACCCTGCAGCTGCGTGCGGTGAACCGCGCAGAGGCGCGTGCTAAGCGCAGCGTTCTTCCGCTGTGCGAACACGTTTGGATGACCTGTGTTCTCTGGAAACCACCTGGGAGATACTGTTCTACCTGCACTGTGACTTTTCTTCTGTCTTCAACTGATGCCTGATGTTCAGTTGACCGTTTGATGGAAATATGGGAGAGGAGATTCCACTGATTATTGGGCAAAGAGAGTTGGCTTGCAGAGATCAGTGGTTTGGGCCAGAATAATTAGAAAAGATTAGATAGATAGATGATAGATAGATGATTGATAGATGATAGATAATAGATGATAGAGATAGGTGGTAGATGATAGATATAGATAGATGATAGATGATTGATAGATGATAGACAAATGATAGATAATAGAAATTGATGAGAAAGAAAGAATGAGAGAGGGAGGAAGGAAGAAAGGAAAAGAAGAAGCGAGAGAGAGAAAAGGAGGTCTCTAGATATAGCTATTTCTATGAAAGGCACTGGAGGGCTGCTACAGGGGCTGGACTCAGGGGTCACAATTCTAAGAGGAGGAGAAATGCAGAGAAGTGGCTAATATTTTATGAGCCACGATTTCCCCACAGGGCAATTGCGGATTCTTGATATAAGGCAGAATCTAAGAATCTGAGTCGGGGCTGGGACGGAGACAGGTCTGAGACGGGGGAGGTGTCAGAGCTTCTGGCATCTCACAGGGCTGGAGAGAGAAAAGGTGGCTCTCCGGGATCTTGATAGAATCAAGATCTCAGGAAGAAAGAGGACACAGAGAAGTGAGTTTAACATTCATGGTTTTCCATGCGAAGTATCTGCCAAGTTCTCGATCTGTGCAAGACAAGCTAAGAAAGTAAATAGAAATCAACTGAAACACAGCCCAAGGAAAAACAATTAGATTTCTAGACCCACCAAGGAGGAGAGTAACAGTGTTGCATTTTTGCAACCCTCCTCAATACATAGAACTGTAAGTCGGGCTAGGGACAGCTCAGTTACTTTTGGATTAAGATTATATGTTCCATTCTGACTTTTGGATGATAGAGTGAATCACATACAGTGTGTCATATACTATATGTGGCATTCAGAAAAAAAAAAAATTACTAAGCTTAACCAAGAAATAAGACCAAGAGAGGAGAAAGGGCAATGGAAATAGACAGGTGACCTGATCTAATTATTGACATAACTGTGATTAATATAGTCAAGAAAATAGATGACCATATGGAGAACTTCACCAGAGAACCAGAATTCATTTAAAAAAAAAAATTAAACAACCTCTGTAGAAATGCAAGGTGAAAAAATTAAGTAGTCAACTGATGGGCTTAACGGAGGATTGGATTTGTCAAGAAAGGAAGATAAATGAATAGAAAGCAGCCATGCTGAATCACAGAGCAAATACAGTGAACAGTATCGGGAAGAGTAAAAGACACATAGGACATAGTAAAGAGCCTATCGTATGTGTATTAGGGGTCTCAGGAATGCAGGAGAGAAAACGGCATACATAATATTTAAAGAGATAAGGGTAACCATTTTCCAAAAATGATGAAAGTCATCAAGTTATAGATTCAAGAAGCTTTGTGAGACTCAGGCATGATAGCTATAAAACCAACCGCAGCTAGATACATCATGCCAAAGCTGTTGAGAAAATCTGAAAGCAGACAGGTTAAGAAGGTGCATTAAGTCCAGAGGTGCAACGCTATTACTGATAGCCACTCGCCAGAGACAACGAATGAATCAACACTTTTCAAACACTGAAAAGAAATCTAACTGCCAACCTAAAATTCTGTACCCAGCAAAAAATATTCTTCAAAAATAAAACAAAATAAAAATATTTCCAACAAATGAAAACAGATACAATTTATCAACCATAGAATTACATTAAAATATATAAAATATTCTCCATGCAGAAAGAAAATGATACCGGACATGAATGAAGGGGATTCGTTCACATATATTCAGTATACGTATACTTAAACATTGTATACTTAAATACGTATACTTAAATATTAAAGGTGTGGTTTAAAATAGAAAAATGCATGACCTTATTGGTCTTATTCTCATGAAAATGTTCTAAGGCCCTGACAAATGGCAAAAAAAACTGACATTATTCAAAGATTATATCATCTAGGGTGATAATTAAAAAGACAGTACAAAACTCTATAACCAATTAGACATAAAGGAGAAATGTAGAATAATAAAAATGTTTCAAAATTTGAAAATATTTAAATTGAATTATAATAAAAATTATAATTAACATTATAAATGTGGCATATCGAAATGCGTGGATTTCTGAGCAGCTAAATCTGTGCTTAGAGAAAAATTTATATTGCCTTACGTGTATATGTATAAAAAAAGATGGCTGAAAGTTCTGAGATATAAATGTTTATCTCAAGAAGTTAGAAAAAGAGCAATAAATTAAACCCAGCTAAAAGAAAAGGGAGGATGTAATAAGATCAGAATCAATGAAATAGAAAACAAAACCTATAATAGAATTAACAGAATCTAGTCATTTGAAAAGACTAAAACTGATAAGCTTGTGACAAGACTGATTAAAACATGGAGAGAAAAGGCACAAATTATTGACATCGGTAATGAAACGGGAGATGCTGGTATAGATTTGATTCTGTAGCCATGAACTCTCATCACTGCTGCTAAGAGGCAAAATAGTGCAGCCACTTTGGAAGACAGTTTGGCGATTTCTTACAGAACCACACTCTTAGCGTAAGATCCAGCGATCGCGCCCCTTGATACCTACCCACAGGAGCTGGACATGTCCACGTGAAAACCTGCTGGCTGGCGTTTGTAGCAGTTTTACTCATAATCGCGAAAACCTGGAAGCAAGCCAGGTGTCCTTCAGTGGGGGCCTGGATGAATAAGCTGCCACGTCAGAGTGACTCGCGCTTTGATCACCAGAGGCGAGGGGCATGGGTGGCCGAGAGGGTGGGGTCGCTGACCTGCGGGGTTGGGGGAGGTTAGCTGAGTGGCTTCTGAGGGACAGCAGGAGTCGGCTTGTCCTGGGCGCAGGAGGAGGGGACAGTGTGAGGCCACCCTGCTGGGTAGCTGCAGTGTTGACATCCTCCTTTCAACCTCTTCACCCCGACACGCTCAAGGCCCAGCGCCCCGCGCCCCCCACTCGGTTGCACAGGCTCAGGGGTCACCTGTAATGCGGGACTCGGGCACGAGAACGTCCAGACCTCGGATCCGGCCCTGGGCGCCAGGCCGGCCGACGCTGGGGGCCGCGTTCCCAGCAGCAGGCCCAGCAGCTCGTGCGCCTTCCTGCCCGGAAGCCGAGACCCAGAGATGGGGTGCTTCTCCCCCAACCCACCCTCTCCAAGCCCCGTCACTGCGCACACCCCTGGCGCGCGAAACGTCACACTGGAAGCTGTGGCCCACGAAGAAGAGAGCCGCGGCGCCTTCTGCTCCCCCGGGAGGCCCGGCAGCTGGCAAACAAGGCGGGTGGCGGGGGACAGGGCTGGGGACTTCTGAACCCCACAGTGATGAGCAAAATCCCAAAGGACATCGGGCTTTACAAAAAACAATCCTTTTAAAAGGAGAAAAAAACGAACCCTAAAAGCTGTGCTGTTGATTCGGCCAAAACAGCGGAGGCCGCCGCGCGTCCCCGCAGGAGCCGCACCCTCCGGCGCGTCCGAGGCCCCCGCGTGGGCGCCAGGAGCCGCAGAAGCGCCACCAGCGAACTAGCCCGGCTGCGCGGAGATGTTTCTATGGCAACGGCGGCGCCCGCGCGCGGTGACGGGTGGTGACGGCGGTCCCAGGGCGCAGGCCCACGGCTCCGCGGGGCGCGCCGCCTTTTCGGGGAGACGGAACCCCGGGGATGCACCGGGACCGCAACGCACACGCGCGCCCCGCGAGCGAGTCCGCATCGCTGCCCGCAACCTCGAAAAACGAGCCAGACGTCGCTCAGACGCGGAAGAGACGCTTGAGACCAGGAAAAAATGTTTTTTCCCCCATATTCACTGCCAGAGATTGCCGCGCTATATATATGCAGACAAAGGACGCTTCGCCGCCCATCGGGCTGGTGACAGGTCCCACCCTGCAGTGACGGGGTGAGTCATTGCTCTCGGCCGCGCGGGGGTCCCCGGCACAGCGCGGCTGTTAGCTTTCAACCACTTTCTCCCACTGGGGAAGAAATTGAGTCACCTGTGGGTGCATGGGCCTAGGAGTCCAAGCCATTTCTTTTAAAAACAGACACACAAACAGGCCACTGTTGATAGGTCATTTAAGGCTTGTTTAGTTTGTCATTTTAAAGAAAGTTTTTATTTTGAAAACTAACATGGGAGTTATATGGGCTTGTGCAAAACACCAATAATCTAGCAACGTGGAAGTGAAAACGTGCCTATCTCTGCGGCCGACGAGGGTCACCTAGGCCCGCGCCCCCACGCGCCCTCTCGGGGGTCTCTGAAGGAGACATGCTGAGTGTCTCCTGAGACCCAGCCCAGCAGTTCCTCCCCGCGCCCCGACTCTGCGAACTGGGGCGAGTCGTTGACCCACCAGTCGCTCGGTATTGTGACAGGTGTGGCAAAGCCCTGCTGGGTGCGGGGGACCCTGCACTGCGTGGCAGGGGGCCTGGTCCTCCCGGGTATGCAATTCGGGTGCAGAGAGCAGACGGTCACCCCCAGCACTGGCCCGAGGGCCCTCGCCGCCAAGACTCGCGCACCGGGAGGGCGGCCCGTTTGGGCAGGGAAGGTCAGGCTCTAGGGCTGGGCTGCAGTCCCAGAGGTTCGAATCAGGGGACGGGAGTTTGTCCTGTGGGCTACGGGAGCCCATGGGACCTGTTTGCTTAGGGGACCTTGTGGGCTCCCTCCCGCTGCTGTAATAAATCACCACGGACTTACTGGTTTAACAACACGAAATAGCACCTGGGACTTCGGAGTCGGACGGAAGTCTGTGGTGGTTTTGGGGGGGCTGTCCCTCACGAAGCTCTGGCGGAGGGTCCACTTCGCGGCCTTTTCCAGCCCGGAGCAGCGTCCTGCCCGGCGCGAGGCTCCTTGCTCCTCCTTCGCGGCTGGAGGGCGGGGCAGCAGACTCTGTCCCTGTCACTCCCGCTGTGGCTCCGCCCATCCTCACGCCTACCTCTCGCCCCACTTCCCGACTCCTTACAAGTGTGCCCGTGATCACATCAAGGCTTCCAGGTGCTCTCGGGCTCACGAACCTTAACCATACCCCAAACAGCCTTTTTGGCGCATAAGGTGACAAACTCGCAGGGTCTGGGCACTGAGACGTGGGCGTCTCTGCGGAAACAGCATTCTGCTGGTCACAGCATGATGTGGCAACAGGGGACAGTACCCGCGAGCATGCCGAGCTCTGTGTGACGGGATGCTCATTCAAGACTGCGCACCCACCGCACTCCCACTTCACAGCAAGGCGACTGCGGCTCAGGGGTGGGGGCCACTCGGGGTCTCCTGGCTAATAAGGACCCACACCGGGTCCAGGTGCACAAGTCCCACCCAGCACGCCCACCAAGGCAGCGGGAGGCACTCAGAGGTAGCACCTGTGCTCGGTCGTGGTCTCAGCTGTTTGTGTGGCTGCTCCTGACTCAACCTGGAGAAGCCCGTCTCCCTCCGAGGACGCCTTCGCCTAGGCCTGCACTCCATGCCCGAGTTGCAGTGGACCCTGGGCTGAGCCCAGAGACGGGGCAGTGCACCCGATCCTGCAGGGTCCTGTTGCCTGGTGCAGGAGACAGATGCCCACGTGCATGGCGATCTCAAGGAGGCAGCGTTCACTTCTGTCTGGAAAGGTTACCCAGGATCCCAGAGGCGGAGATGTTGGAAGGGGAAGAGCGAGGAGGAGTCTATCCGGTGCATGAGGCCTGGTGCTGGGCCAGAGGAGAAATCCTGCAGGCGGGGAGTCGCCTGTGCCCAAAAGTGTGTGTGGGGTGGGGGAGGAGAGAGAGAGAGAGAGGAGGGGAGAGAGAGGAGGGAGAGACAGAGGGAGGAGTGGCAGACACACACAGAGATGGAGCACACGTGCACATAGGAAGAGAGGGAAGGGAGGCCAAACGTCCCCGCATGGGAGGGGACACAGGAGCGGGGCAGGGACAGGGAAAGAGGAAGAGTGTGTGGGTTCCAAAGACGTTCAGAACTGGGGAGACAGCAGCCTTCCAGGCCGAGTGCTACCGAACTGGGGCCACTGGAAACGCAGACAGTGAGCGGGCAACGAGAGAGACCACGTCAGAACATCTGGTCTGTGTCCCTAGGGGCACCGCTGCTGCCCCTAGCCACTGGGCTGGCTTAAGGCTCCTGGCAGCTCTGAGTCACCCTGCTCTCACATGTTAAGGACAGGAGGGACCCGTCGTGCGAGGTCCCCAAACTCCAGGTGGTCTGGTTGAGCTGCCTCGGGGCCTCAGGGTGTGTGGGGTGCCTGTGGTGTGGAGTGGCCAGCACCCCGTGTGCCAGTGGTTCCTCTTCCACTGCAAAGCCATCTAGTGGGTGTTAATGGCACAGTGACACAGAGACAGGACACACGCCAGACACCTGGGGCCGTCAATCAGAGAGATCCCCCTGTTGCATTAAGCCCTTAGGACCGGCAGCAGAGACAGGAGCTGGCAACTGGGAACAGGTGTGTCTCTGGATTCCACAGGGGGCTGAGTCCTCGGCCCGGCTGTCCCGGCTCCCACCACCCCCTCTGGTCTTGGGACCCTGACATGATCCAAGGGAGGAAGGAGCGAGACACTGGGAGCTCACTGCCCAAGAGGTTACAGACCCGAGAACCTGGAAAGCACCTGCCCCCCTGTCCGCACCTGTACGCCCTATATTGTGGAGCCTCGGGGAAAAACACGTCTATGAAATCCTAATGGCCTGGAAAAACCCTCACAACAGTTTAGGGCAAAAGGCGTTTCTATTTTTTGGTTTTGGAACCATGAATATGAGTTAATCATTCAAAATGAAACCTAAAAAGTAACAAAGACGTGAGCGTGTTGGATAACACCGCGCGTGTGTGTCTGTGTGTGTGCGCACGCGCGAGAGCAGGCGTGCAAACACGTCAGTGAATGCGGCCTCCGGGGGGGGGGGGAGTTTTAAAAGATCCTTTTCTTCTTTGCATTTTTCTGTATTTCCGAATTTTTATAGCGCGCATGTGTTCACTTTTTATTCTGGAAAGCGGGGGGCTAAGAAATGGCGATCTTCGCGCGGGGCGGGCGGCGGCTGTGCCTTGAGTCCAGCCGGTGGCGGCCCCGCGGGCTCAGCGCTCGCCCCGCTCGGTGGGCTGCGGCCGAGGCGCGGATTCCCGCAGACCCCGGGGCTGGCGACAGGCGCGGCCGCCTCCACCCGCCCGGAGCCGGTCCGCGCTACCGCGGGCACCGGCCGCAGCGACGACGCGCGCGCGAAACGCGGTCGCGAGCACTCGCGGCGGGGTTCATGTGTCGCGCGCCTTCCAGGGGCGCGGCCTGGGGAGGGGCGCGCGGCCGCGCCCCGCTGGCCGGGCAGCTCCGGGGCCGCGCGAAGGGCAGGATGAACAAGGGGTCACCCCGCGCAGTGCCCGGACACCGAGTTCGTGTCCACAGCCCTGTCCACCGGCCCACGCCGTCCGGGAGCACGGCCCCGTCCGGCACGCGGATGGATGCGCGCGGCGACCGTCCTGTGCGGCCCCTTGAAACTTCGCTTCTGTTTTCCAGCGCGTCTCCCAGACACGTCAGAGAACTGCTGCCTTCGTGAGCCGGTCCCGGGAAACACGCTCCTCGAAATTCTCATTCTTAACCTCTCGGCAGCTTTTCGGTCCGTCACAGTGTTTTTAGCCAGTCTCCATGAAAGTGCTATGCGTCTTTATTAAAAATGGAAGTTCAGATCATTTTATGTCCCCATAAAAATGGGTGGTGGTAGCTTTGATTAATTTCTTCGCATACAGTGAACTTTACAGCAAATTGGACAGTGTAATTCAATTCCTATTTCTGCAGATTTTTTTTTTGTTGGTAGAAAATTGATATCATTCATATGTAATCATATTGCCTTTGCAAGAGATATTTAAGAAATAATATCCTGAGGTAATGATCGCAGGGCTTAATTATTAATAGCGTAGTTTCACACATGGCGGTGTGCATTCCTTCTACCAGGCTTGACTTCTATCAGAAAATATTTCTTCAATCTAAATTCAGCTGTGTGCCACCAGTGTGCACATGAGCGTGTGTGCGTGTGCGTGTGCGTGCACGTGCGGGTCAGCTCTTCAACTTCGTTTCTTTCTTTAAAAAGTCGAGAGTCATTTCTGGGTAGTCGTCGGTTCTAAGTGGGTTAGCAGCCTAACTATAAAGGTCCAAACCAGGGAAACCTGAAAGGTAGGCTTAAAAATTCACGGCTTCCCCGCCCCCTCCTCCAGATGCTGAGCAAGTCCCGTCTGCCCCGTCCCTTCTGAATGAAGCAGTGGCCAACCAAAGAGTTTTCTGGCATTGGATGCTGCATTGGTTGGGGAGGGGGGAGAAGATGTTGATTTTAAAAATGGGTTCCCGTGGTTCTGAGGCTGACAAGTCGGGACTCTGCAAGGCAGGCCGCAGGAGACCAGGAGCAG
>JAQQSQ010002752.1:0-10337 GCA_028627145.1 Eidolon dupreanum | reverse complement strand
CGCTTCATGAACCACAGCTGCCAGCCCAACTGCGAGACCCTCAAGTGGACGGTGAACGGCGACACGCGCGTGGGCCTGTTCGCCGTGTGCGACATTCCCGCAGGTACGCCGCCTCGGGCGCTCCGCACAGGCCCCTGGCCGTGTGGCCAGACGGCGGCCCCGGGGTGGCGGGCGGCGGTGTGGACGCCCGGCTGTTTTGAGTGTTTCTTGGAGCGACGTTGCGCAGCACCAGGCGGCGGGGGGGGGGGTGGTCTCGTGCGCCGGACGAGAGCCTCAGGCCCTCGCGGGCGGTCGTGTTCCCAGCGTGGCCTGTCCCCTGTCACCAGGGACGGAGCTGACCTTTAACTACAACCTCGACTGTCTGGGCAACGAGAAGACGGTGTGCCGGTGCGGGGCCTCCAACTGCAGCGGCTTCCTCGGGGACCGGCCGAAGGTAGCGTCATGGCCGCGTGTCCTCCAGCGGTGGAGCCCTCGGACGCTGGAGCACGGCCCTTCCCGTCCCGCGTGGCGCCGCCTGCGCTGCCGTGCCGGGCGGGGCGGGGCGCGGCGGCCGCCTTGCCCTTCGCGCCCGTGGCCGTGCCAGAGCGCTGGGGACCCGAGTGATGAGCGCGCGTCCCCTGCAGGGCCGTGCCCCTCCCGTGGCCTCTGCCCGTACGAGGGTCTTGTCCTTACAGGGACGCCAGTCAGACCGGGGTCGGGCTCGCCCAGCACCAGTGTGACCTCGTGCCAACTTAGTCACACGTGCAGTGACCCTGTTTCCAGATGGGTCACATTCTAAGTTTGCGGGGGGGATGAGAACTCGGGGGACACATGCAGCCCAGTGCCCTTACCGGCCACCCGGAGCGGGCGGTCCACACTGGCTCTGCCCCACGCACTGGGGGAGCAGCGGGGCGCAGCCCGCGGCCGGCACCAAGGTGTGGCCTGCGTGCGCTGCTGGGGGGCCTGCGACTGGCCAGGCTCGCCCCCCGCCCTGCCCCGCGGAGCGAGGTCCTCAGCGGGCTGCACGTCTCGTCCCTCCCGCCCCTAGGCCTCGGCGTCCCTGTCTGCGGAGGAGAAGGGCAAAAGGAGCCGGAAGAAGAACCGGAGGCGCAGAGCGCGGGCCGAGGGGAAGCGGTCCGAGGACGAGTGTTTCCGCTGTGGGGACGGCGGCCAGCTGGTGCTGTGCGACCGCAGGTCCTGCACCAAGGCCTACCACCTGGCCTGCCTGGGCCTGGGCAAGCGGCCCTTCGGTGGGTCCCCGCCCCGAGCCCCGCCTGCCGGAGTCCCTGGGGACCGGGGTGGCCAGCCCCCTGCAGAGCACGCCATGTTTGGCTGGCCGTGCGTGTGCGTGTGCGCGTGTGGCGGGAGGCCGGCCGGGAGGCGGCATGGGCCAGAGTCTGAAGCAGGTGGGGCCGGAGTGAGGCCGGTGGCCCCAGGTGGTGGCCTGGAGCCCAGCCCTTTGTGGTCTGCAGGCCAGCCACAGGGTCTGTCCCCACCTCCCAGCCCCACCGGCCCTGGGGAGGAGGCAGGCAGACGACAGGCCAGCCCTCAGGGAGACCGGGGGGGGGCTCCTCCTTCTGCCACGCCGAGTTTCAGGGAGACCACGGGCCCCAGTGGGGAAACTGACAACCCCAGAAAGAAACTCGAGGCTCAAAGACAGGAGCGCGAACAGCTGCGAGGGGAAGGCAGGCTTGTCTGAGAGAGAGGTCACGTTTCAGATAGATGGTGAGAGGTGGCGGAGCCAGCTGACGGACAGACGCCGGCGTCGGTGCCCGTCTGCGGTGGCTGCAGCGTCTCCCCGAGCTAGCAGGCCTGTGCATTGGCGCGGGAGAGGCCGGAGCCACCTGGACGTAGGGCCCGGCCTCAGTGGAGGCCGGTGCCCTCGACCCGCCGCGTGCGCCAGGCACAGGGGCCGGCGTCAGCTTCTCTCCATCTTTTGATGGCCGGGTGGAAAGCAATCTCTCTTTTGGATTTGTATCCCTCTGACAGGACGGTCTTAAAATTTGTCTCGACCACAAACACGTCGCTGTGACTTGCCGCTTCTGCTTGGTGATACCGTTGTGTCTCGTTGCAGGGAAGTGGGAGTGTCCCTGGCATCACTGTGACGTGTGTGGCAAGCCTTCTACTTCATTTTGCCACTTTTGCCCCAATTCGTTCTGCAAGGACCACCAAGATGGGACAGCCTTCAGCTCTACCCAGGACGGGCAGTCCTACTGCTGTGAGCATGACTTGGGGACAGAGTCCATTAGAAGCGTCAAGGCTGAGAAGCCCTTTCCGGAACCCGTCAAGTCCAAGGGAAAGAGGAAGAGGAGGAGGTGTTGGCGGAGAGTCACAGAAGGCAAATAGCACCCGGGGGGACTCAGCTAGATCCTGGGGCAGCCCTGGGCAGCCAGGGGCCCGGGCGCAGGTCCGGCCTGGAGGGCCGGCTCGAGGCCGCGTGCCCGGCGTGCAGGCCTCCTGGGGGGCGCCTGCCCCACCGCTGAGCCATCCTCGGCAGCGCCCGCTGCATCCGCACTGACCAAGTCTGAGCCGCGTGGGCCGGAGCGTTCCGGACAGTGCAGCCTCACTCCACAGCGTCACGGCTACACTTGAATTTCTGAGTGTCAGGGTTCCTGCCTGCTTTATTTTCTTAGCTTAAAGTTGTGACTGAAAATTAATCGGCACGTGAAATGTTTCCATCTCACCCAGGACGTAGAGAGTAGTGTTTTTGCTGAAGGGTCGCCGTCCTCTCCTTCCTCCTTGTGTGGCTCGGCCCCTCCCCCGTGGGCACTCGAGGGACCGGGGGCTGCTGGGCAAGGACCCAGACCAAACGTCCTCGGAAACTATGATTCTGGCCATTACTTTCGCTCTTATGAAACAGCTGTATTTTTTTGTACTAATGTGAATTTTCCCTCAGAATGCTTGTTTTCATCCCTGTGAGAAGCTGGCCCAGGCGGGCGTAGTGATAGTGTTGTAAGATTTCGCACTTCGCTTTTTCTGTCATGGATCTGAACTGTCGGCAGCCCCATGAGGTGGCGGCCCGCCTGGCTGGCACGGGGCTCTCTTGCTGACACTTGGGGTACTTTGTGGGGTCTTTTTAGTGGGTTTTTACCAGTTTTTGGTTTTTATCCTCAATATATTTTTGCTAAACTTGTCTCACCAATACCCCACCGACTGAAATGCGTGTTTACTCGTGCGGCCGGCCCGGTTCCTTGGGGAAGGGCTTCTGCGGGCCCAGAGCACGGGGCACGTGCATTTCTGGAAACTACTCTGCGTGGGGTCTGAGGAGGGACGGAGTTTGCAGCTGCTGTCATGCGAAGTCACCTCCATGCCATCGCCCCTTTGTGGGTCTGCTCACGAGGAACGTGAGGTGCGCTGGGGGCCGCTTGGCCCACCTGTGCCCCAGGGAGGGCCCAGCAGCCACCGCCAGTGCCGAGCTCTCGGGGAGACAGGCCCTCCTCCCTGGAGCGCCTCCCGGCCGGGGGTAAGAATGCTGTGTGTCCGCCAGGCCACCTAGCGCACGGCGCGGGCACACTCAGTAACAGGTGCTGTCTTCTGGCCTTTCTCCTCAAAATCGCCGAAGAACATCGATTCTGCGAAGTTTACATGGCTGTTGCCACAAACCACTGCTGAGGCCGCCTGCCCGTTTCTCCTGTGTTGCTTTGCCTTGTAGAACTGCAGGGCGGCCTGGCCTCCAGGCCCCTCGTGACTCCCTGGGCCTTGTGATGTGACCCCGGTGGGGTCCGCTTCAGGCCTGGCCCCGAGCGCTGACTGCAGGGAGCAGAGCTTCACTGGCCGGCTGCACCCCGCTCAGCCACGGTCCTGGGAAAAGCAGGTGACGCAGAACCAGAAGGTGAACCGGGGCCTCGTCACCAGCCAGCTGCCTCTGCACGTGGGGCTCAGGTCCCTCTGAGGTGCCCGTGCTTGGCAAGATGTGGGGACTGTGGAGTGTTCCGCTTTAGAACTCAATTCTCGAATCTCAAATTGTCTTGAAAATACTGGATCGGCTTACAGATCGATGCGCCACGTGCTCTCAAGTGGGTGGGCCGTGTCCGGGACAGCCGCGCGGCCCGGCCTTCAGCCACCTGCAGGTTTTGGGTCTGGGCACAAGTGGCACCAGAGGCCTGGTGTGGGCACAGCGGCCACGGGCGTGCCCCGCTCCGTAAGGCCAGAGGCCCCGGTGTGAAGCAGTGTCATCATGTGTCCTTCCTTCCCGGCAGCTGAGGGCCGTCTGTGGAAGTCAGAACATCAGATGTGGTTCCGCAGTGCACTTCGGCGAGCAGAGTAACTTATTTTTGTATTGACGTTAGTAAAATCTTGAGTTTTAAGTCGCTTTGGTATTATTTCCAAATTCTTTCATGATCTTTCTGAAGGAAAGTACTAGAAAACTTGTCAATGTGGTTGCCCTTTTTCCAAAAACTTAAAAACTAATGAGCAAATAACACTAACTTGGACGTCTTCAGAAAGCAGTCTATGAACCGGACGGAGCACACCAGGCTTCCGGGGAGGCCGGCGAGCTGAGGGCCCAGCCCCGGGCGGGGCCCAGGCCTGGATGTGGGCCTCAGCCCCGGGTCATCAGTGTGAAGCAGAACCAGGAGAACGGCCCTCCCCCCGCGGCACCAGCCTTGGGAGTGCAGGCGCCCCCACCCCAGTGGGCACAGGGCCGTGTCCGGCGTGACCCCCATGGGAACCAGCTGTGGCACCCACAGCACACGGCGAGGTGCCCCCCGCCCCGGGAGCCGCGTGGACACCCAGCCTCGCCCTCGCCGCCTGGGCCCCGCCACTCAGGTCTGTGCCTCTGGCGCCTCCGAGTGTCCACTGTCCGAACCACACTGCGGCACCCACCAGAGCGGCCTCACGTGTAGCAAAGATGAGCCAGTTTCAATGAAAGTTAATGCAAATAACTGTCAGTTGCCAAATTCTTGACCCTCTGAGAAGAGTCGTGTTTGATGCATTTTAGCCAGTAGAGTGAGATGCTGTCTGCCCACGGGCCATTACAGTGTCCACTGCACCCTGCTGAGATGTGAAATACCGTCAGAAATTAAGTGTGATCTTAAATGTGCCTCTTGGTGCCTGAACTTTATACAAGGCCAGGCTCCTTTTAGGGACACTGGGCGCTGTCACCAGTTTCGATAGGCATGAAAACTTGAAACTCGCTTCTGGGGGGGTATACTGAAATGTAGACTTGGGGAACATAGGATTTAAAGTGGGAAGTTGTGTTTGGAAGATTGTGTATGAGTATTTTTGTATTAAAAAATTTTTAAAGGCTTTTTTCTTAAAACTTATTTCATATGAGATCACATTGTGAAGTTTGGGGCTTTCTTCCACTCACTCCCCGGCACTTGGCACAGCCCTGATACCCCTTGCCCGGAGAAGGGCTCCCTCCTAGGACGGCCATTCTGCTGACTTGCAGGGCAGAAGGGACACGGCCCTTAGATGTAAAACAAAAACCAAGAACAGTAAGTGTAGTTCTGGTTTTCGAAATTTTTTTTTTATTTTAAAAATATTAAGTTGGTTCCCAAGTCCCATTAAAGGTGAGGCACACGCTCAGGGCGGGGGGAACCCCGCAGCTAGCTGCGCCCCAGGTCCCAGGAGGGAGCCCTGGACGCCCCCCCCCCCCCCGCAGGCACAGAGAGGCTGAGCTGGTGGGAGCAGACGCAGGCCCTGGAGACCCCCGCAGGCGAGACGGGCCCAGCAGCTGCTGAGTGGCCCAGGCTCCCCACCCTCAGCCACGCCGGGCCACCTTTGGTCCCCTCAACCTCCTGGGGCAGGAGAGCCGGGCAACGCCTCCCCTCGTCAGTGGAATTTAAGAAAAGTAAAAAAGGTAAAAGTCTAATGACTGTTGCTAAAACTAGGAAGTTACAACTTTTTTGGTTAACTTTAACATTCAAAAATGTAATATCGAATCCAAAAAAGTGTCTTAGATCACACAAAAAGTAACCCATGTTAAAATTTAAAAAATAAGTCCAAAACACCCGAGAGGAACCTAGAGCGGTCGGCTGGGGCTCAGCCGCACGCGGGGGGAGGGGGGTGTGGAGCCGCGGCCCTAGGACACGTTGGCCATGGGCTTGTACTTCTTGAAGCGCGTCCACTGGCCCGTGGCGTAGTTCATCTCGAACACCGTGTCCACCAGCATGGTGGTGCTGCCCTGGCCGTCCGACTTGGGCAGGTCCTCTGTGTGCTCGCTGAGCTTGATCTGGATCACGTCGCCCTGCTCCTGGCATGGGTTCTCTGTGGAGGGTGGGGGCTGCTGGGCAGACACCTGGGGCCAAGGGGCCGGGCCCCCACCCCAGCCGGGCCCCGGGCCCCCGCCCCCCGCCCGGCCAGCCGCATGGACGCACCTCGAGAGCCAGCCATGAAGCCCAGGATGAGGGCCTTCTCGGGCCGCGTGACTTTGTTGGCTGTCTTGAACATCTCCTGGGCCGCGAACATCTGCTCCCGCTGCGGGGTGCGGGGTGCGGGGTGTGGGGTGTGGGGCATGAGGGCCTGCGCCCAGCCTGCCACCTCCTGTCCTGCACTGCCGGGGCGGGAGGCCAGGCCCCACTGCCCACCCGGCGGCCCGCAGGCCCCCCAGGGCGTACCTACCGTGAGGGACAGGTTCTTCTTGGGCTGCTGCTGGGCGGGGGGCTGGGTCTGCGGGGCCACCGTGGCCACCGGAGGTGCCTGGGCAGCAGGGACGACGGCCGGGGGCGTAGTGGGCGTCAAGGGTGAGGTGGGAGCTGCGGGCGTGGGTGTGGCCGGGCTCAGGCCGCTGTTGTACATGGGGGCCCGCTGCTTGAACTGCGCAGGCAGGGCGGGGCTGGGGGCGCTGGGCTCCTCTGGCGGCCGGCCGGCTTCCCGGGAAGACGAGGCTGTGAGCAGAATGAGGCCTGAGGGGCCGGCAGGACCGGGAAGCCCCAGGCTGTGCCCGGCCCTGCCACTCCTAGGGGAATGGAGAGGCTCTGCCCTACTTCCCTGGCCCTGACGGTCCTCGCTGCAGGCCCCTGGCAGCTGGCACAAAGGCCTCGAGCAGCACCCCCGGGGGTGGGGGCACAGCCCCCGAGGGCCCCAGCCTGCAGCCGGAGGTCTTAGGCCTTTGCAGATACGACGCCTGGGCTCTGGTCAGCTCCTTGCCTGGGGAGAGTCCGCCCCGACCCGGGCACTGGTGAGGAGACGGAGGCAGCCTCGAGCCCCGCCCGGCTGCCAGACCCCTGGCCCCTGGCCGCCCCGCCCCAGGCCAGGTTCCGGGCAGCAACGCCGAGCCCCGCTGAGCAGAACCCTGAGTCCACTCCCTCCTTCAATACCTCTTCTCTGAAATTCGGGGGCTGTGAGGGGACCCCTGGACCCTGAGGGGCTGTCACCTTGACAGCCTCTGAGCTGGGACTCGCTCCTGTCACGTGCACGAGGAGCAGCTGCCTGCTGCCCCCAAGAAGGGCAACGCGGGTGAAGACTGGGTTTGTTCCTTTAAACTGTGCTGGCCAGGGGCCCGGCCAGCACCAGCAGGGTGCAGGACACACATCCTGATGGCCCAGGAAGCACCGTGTGGGCAGGGGTCACTGCCAGGTGGGTGCTGGGCAGGGGCCTCGGGCAGGCTGACCCCGCACGCCGCCCGCCCAGGGAGCCCGCGCCGGCTCACCTGGTGGGGTCTCGGAGCTGGGGACGTAGGACGAGGCTGGGACCACGCTGGGCGTGGCAGGCAGGTAGCTGGTGGATGGCAGCGCGGGCTCCGTGTTCAAAGACCCGAGTTTCTGGAGGACAGAGTTCGGGTCCGTCCTGGGAGAGGCCGGAGGCCGGGCTCCCCGTGGGCCCTGGCGCCTCCTCCCGCACAGGCGGTCCCCCAGCCCCGGAGCAGGACCGCAGGCTCAGGGTGGGGGGTGGGGCTTCTCCAGACCCGGGGCCCCCGGCCTGCAGCTGCCTTAGCAGAGGAGGGGCTGGGCTGCCCGTGTGGGCATGAAGCCTCCAAACCAGCCGTCTTTGCGGAAATAAAGTGAATGTTTTTTATCACAAAAAACTAGTAAAAAGATGACACGCTTCTTGTAAGAAAACGAAGAGAGGAACCGTCAGCCAGGAGTCACGACGGGGACGAGGCCTTGCCCAGGCCCCGCCGCACGCCGCAAGCTGCACGCACGTGACACTCCCTGCCTGGCCCGGCCTCGCCGAGGGCACGGTCTGTGCGGTGAGGTGCGGCGCCGCCTGCCCGCACCCACCCCTCATCCGCATCGCCACCCCCACCGGACAGAGGAGCCGAGGCTCGGCGGGCCGGGAGCCTCGCCGGGAGGCCCCAGGGAGCGTGCCCGGGCGCTGCGCCCACGTCAGGGCGTCCGGCGGCGCTGGCGCTGGCTCTCACGCCTGTCCACGCACATGCACGCACGCTCTGGCCGCGGACGTACTGGACGGCGAGACTGGCAGGCGGAGGCGCTGGCCCTACCTGAGTGGACACCAGGCCGGCTGCGTAGTCAGGGGTGGCGTTCTCGATGACCGTCTCCTCCTTCGCTGGCTTCTCCACCACTTCCGTGTCTGCTGAGGAAGCGGAGCCCTCGTCAGGGCTGGGCTCAGCGAGGCCGGCCTGACCTGCCGCGCCAGCCAGCCCTCCGGGTCACAGGCAGAGAGCAAAGTGAGCCCTCAGGAGAAGGGCCGCCACCTGCGGTCACCTCTTCAGCTAAAACCGACCGTACTAAGACACAGAAGGCACCGGGAGACGAGAAACAGGCCTCCAGGAGGGGAGAACAGGCAGCCCCACCGCCCGTGGCCGCCTCCCTCCGTGGCCGGGACCCCGGTGGGGAGCCCCAGAAACGCACCCAGCGTCTTCCTCCTCCTCTTTGCTTCTCGGCCGGCGCCCACCATGTCCAGCTCGGAAATGTCGAGCAGCTGCCAAGACACAGAAGCCAGCCCTCAGCTACGGTGCAGGCACGAGGCCAGCCTGGGGGGCCAGACGCCGCGGGGGGGGGGGCCCACCTTGACGCCCCTCTCCTTCCGCAGTGGCGTCCTCGAGGGCGGGATGGGAGTGCGATTCCCGGCCGGGCTGAAGACACTGGGTGTGGTGGGGCTTCTGAAGGGCGCTTGCTTCGGGATGCCTTTGAGCGGGGCTGCGTGGAGGACGGCGGTCAGTGGCCCCGTGGCGGTGACCAGCACAGACGGCTCGTCTCCTGCCACGTCTGCGTTCCCCGCTTTCCCATCAGAGCAGAGGCTGTTCGTGTGCTCTGGGGAGCAGGCCCACTGCCCCCCACCAGCACACGACGCCCTGCGAGCCCGCGGGGTGCTGAGCAGACGTGCGCCCTGGCGAGACCCCAGACTCGCTGCACCTCCACGAGGTCGGGGAGGGGACGTCCCCGAGATGCCTGCCACCCACCCACTCTCCGTGGCCGGCCCACAAGAGCAAGGCGTCGACAAGCGATGACGTCGCAGCCCACTCGTGACGTTTTTGCTAACACCACGGAACAAACGCCACCTCCGCAGCCGTGCGCCTGACACGCGGCATCTCTCACCTGCCTGAGACGCTCGGCCTCCACTCCCGGCACCTCCTGCCGAGGGGACCTGCCACAGGCCCGACGCCTGCACACACCGAACCGCCCTCCCTCCCCCAGCCGGGCCCTGCGCCTGTCAGGACGTCATCGCTGGACACACCAGGGCTTCCCATCCCGCCCCCGGGGCCCACGTCAGCGCCCGGCAGACAGGCCCGGGCCCCCAGGGGCGCCCACGCGCTGCACGAGGGGCAAGGAGCTGACGCCGGGACAGCAGGTCCTCCGTGCAAGCTCTGGGGCTGTGGGCCTGCTGGTGCCAGACGCAAGTGAGCTGAGTGCCTGGGCCCCGGGGGGGGGGGCCTCCCAGGCTCCCGGTGGCTCAGTGTCACACCCATCTGCTGTCTGCACGTGACCGTCCTCCCCGCGTCCTGGGCAGTGGGGGGGCGGGGACATGGGACTCGGGAGAATGTCCGTCCTGCCCTCCCGGCTGTTTGTCCTCGCAGGCAAGGGACAGGGTAAGCCGTATGCTGTCCCGTGGAGGTGGCGTGTTGTGCTCCCAACCCCGAGGAGGCCCGTGTCACAGGCCACTCACTCCCCGGTAGGTGGGTCCTGAAGTTCGCGAGGAGGGGCCACATTCACTCCGTGGGTGGCACCCCCTCCCCGCCCGGCAGCAAGACGCAGAGCGCAAGGGCAGCGCAGGCCCAGGGAGGGGGGGCCGGCGCAGCCACAGGCCAGGTGGAGCCCCCCAACCCGCTCTTCCCGCCTGCGCGCACCCTGCCCACCCCTCCTGGAAGGCACGGCGCCGCTGAGGCTGCCGCATGCTCCGGCCTCCCTGCCCAGCGCCTGCCACAGCCTGCCGGGGTCCCCGAGGCCCGCCGGCGCTCAGATCTCGTGTGACGAAACCCGCCCCCGTGACGGCGGCGGCGGCTCGGGGCGGCC
>JAQQSQ010002751.1:0-10338 GCA_028627145.1 Eidolon dupreanum | reverse complement strand
TGCTGTGATCCTCCTCCCTGTCCCTTTGTCTAATCGGGATCTTTTATTCTGAGGATGCTTTTAGGATTTTCTCTTCATCACTGCTTTTGAAGACTAAATATGATGCAGCTTGCTGTAGTTTCTTCATTCTTGTGCTTAGAGTTTGTCATTGAGTTCGTTGGCTCTCTGGACACTCAGACTCTTCAAATTTAGAAAATTATTGTACTTTATTTATTCAAATAATTTTTTAACCTGTTCTCCTTCAGGGTTCCAGTTAAAAGCATATTAGTCCGATTGACATTTTCCCACAGTTCTTTGTTAATCTCTTCATTAAACTTTTTTCTCTGTGTTTTATTTTGTGTAATTTCTATTGTTACGTCTTCAAGTTGACTAATCTCTTCTTCTGCAATATCAAATTGTCTATTAACCCTACCCAGTGAATTTTTTATCTCACATATAATGATTTTGACCTCTAGATTGATTTAAATGCTTTTTAAATATATCTTCCACATACTATCTTAAATTTGAACATATGGAATATTGCATTAATTGTTTTAATGTTCCTTTCTACTAACTCTTACATATGTGCTCAGGGTAGATTGTAATTATTTTTCTTCTTCTTATGAGTCACGTTATCTGCCTCTTTCATGCCAAGTAATTTTTCATTTAATGCCAGACATTGTGAATGTTTATTGTTTGCTGTTGAATAATTTTGCATTTCTTTATTTTTGTTTTCACGTATTTTGTTCTGGCACACACAGATAAGTTGTTGGAAACAGTGTGATCATTTCTGGTCTTGCTCATAAGATTTATTAGGCTGACACAATGTGCAGTCTAGGATCCTTATTCCCCACCATTGAAGAAAAATCTTCTCTTGACTCTAGCCATAAGCCTGCCACGATTGAGTTTCCACACTAAGTTGTGGAGACACACTATGACTGGCCTTGTGTCAGCACTGGGCACCGTTACTTGGCAATGGCATAGAAAACAATGGAAAGCCACCTATTTATGACCTACCCTTAGAAGTCACCTAATGTCACTTCTGCCATCCTCACCGAGGTCCACTTAGGTGCAAGAGGAGATGGCACAGACTCCAGAGCTCAATGAGGTCACTATGTCAGCCCTTTGGGAAAGTCTAGCCTGCCACCAAGCCCTCAGCATTTCCATATCCATTTTAGGATCAGCTGGTCAGAATATTTAGTATAAATTATGAGAATAGCTATGCTTATCTTGTTCCCAACCTCAAGAAGAAAACGTGCAGCATTTCTCCTTGAAGTATGATGCTAGCTGTAGGATATATTTATTTTTTTTTTAGATTTCCTTTATTAGATTAAGAAATTTATATGTATTCTTAGTTTATGAGCTGTTCATGGATGAGAGTTGGGTATTGTCAATTGTTCTTCTCCATTTATTGAAATGAAATAACGATCCATATTTAAACTTCAAAAGTATTTATTGAACTTTACATTCTTTGGGAAAAAACCTGCTTCATTATTATATATTGCTGGATTTAATTTGCTAATATTTTAAGGATTTGTGTTATGTACTTTATTATCATTTCTTTCTCATTTTTGGTATTGTAATTATACCAGCCATGAAAAAAGCAAGTTCATAATGGTCAATCCTCATCTATATTCTGAGAAGTGTGTGTGTGTGTATATATATATGAATATGTGTGTGTGTTTCTGTGTGTGCGTGTGTGTGTAGATGGTGTTCTTTCTTAAACGTTTCATATGATAGAATTCACAGGAACCATCTGGGCTGAGGGCATCATTTGTGTGAAATTTTTGAATCATCTTTATTAAGTTGTAATTAATGTACCCATTTCAATTCCCAAGGTACACATTTTATAGTGTCGTGAGTTTTGGTGAGTGTGTTCATCCATTTAACCAGTACCACCGTGACGGCACAAACATTTCCGTTGCCCCAAATTGTCCCCTTTGCCACCTCACGATCACTCACAACTGCTTATTAGTATACCACTCTTTATCCATTACATTGATAGGCATTTGGGTTGTTTCTAGTTTTGGGCTCTTGTGAATAAAGCTTGTATGAGCATTTCCGTATACGTTTTTGTGTAGACCTGTGATTTCATTTTTCTTGGGTAAATTCCTAAGAGTTAAGTTGTAGGGCAATGCGATAAGGTGCTTGATCTGTTAAGAAGCTCCCAAACTTTTACAAAGCAGTTGTATGATTTTACACACCCATCAGCAATGTATGCGATTTCTAGTTGTTTCCGACTCCTGGCACGTCCAGATATTGTCCATCTTTTTATTTTAACCAGTTTAACCAGAGTGTAGTGCTATCTCGTTTGTGGTAAAATTTGCACTTATCTTCTAACTAATGATATCAAACGTTTTCTCATATTTTCTTTGAGCACTCCTACATATTCTTTTGTGAACTGTTCAAATCTTTTCCTCTACCCTTTTATCAGGTTATTTTTCTTCTAAATATTAACTTATAAGATTTATTTATATATCGTGGAAACAAGTCCATTACTTTCTTAATAGTATATTTTAAACGTCAGGAAATTTAATTTCAGCAAAGTAAGTTTTTTCAAAATATTTTTAGTAACCCAAAGATGTGTCCGTCCAAGAAATTTCTGCTTACCCTGAATTTTTGAAGAGATTTTCCTGTTTTCTTCTAGAAATGAGGACCTTCTATCATGTCCTTGTTAAATTCAGTTACAGTTTTGAAAGCTTTATTTTTAGGATTTTTATCATGCAGTCGTGGTCGCGTGGGAGTGAGGACGCGCTCACTGTATGTGTGGCACGCACGCCCTTTGTTTTCTCGCCACGGGAGCCTGGCTGGGGCGCTCAGCACAGCGCTGCACAGCCCGGTTCCAGAGTCGGCCGCGCCTTGTCCCGTGCCCAGGTCCCGCCCACTCAGGCATGACGATCCGTGGTTTTCAGAGATGCCATCAATTGGCTCAGAAAAGGAAATTGCCTCCCGTTTCCTATTTTTATTTTTCGTCATGAATGAGGTTGGATTTTTGTCCTATGTCTTTTACACACCATTGACATGACCATATTTTTTATTTTTAATGATGCATTGATTGATATGCAAATGTTAAACCAACCTTGCATAAACTTACCTAATAAAAAAATACATGCATGGGATTATTATCTATAATTTCTATGTGTCACTGAGTTTTATATGGTAACATTTAGTTATGGCATTTTCTATCTTTTTTCGTGGGAGACTTTGGCCTGTAGCTTTTTTTGTAAATATTTGTAAAATTTTGGCAATAGTGCATTAATGCTTAAAAAATGAATTTCAGTTGTTCCCTCTTCTTGCTTCTAAATGGCTTATCTAAAATTTATATATTTTTTTCCCCTCAAATGTTTAATATCTCATTGAAGCTCTCCGTACCTAGAGGTTGTTTTTTGTTTGGTTTATTTTAGTTTTCAGGAGAAGGGTATATGTGTGTGTGTGTGTGTGTGTGTGTGTGTGTGTGTGTGTGTGTGTGTTGTGGCTCTTTGAAAACAAAATCTTTATGTTATATTTAAACATCTAGAAATAACAGGTGATGTGAACAAGAATACGTGTGTCACCTATTCCAAACAAATTTGATATTCTGTCATTTCCTTCATATCATAAGATTTAAAGTGATTTATGAAGGGCATACCCGAAGCCTCCTGTGAAGCCTTCAGCAGTCCATTGTCTTCCCTTTCTGAACCGATACGTGATCATCAGAATTTGATATATTTTATTCCAATTCGGTATTTCACACTTTTAACTTTGATCGAGGTAGTCATCAATGACTAACAGCATCGGTTTGCATGACAATCACTAAATGAATGGTGTCTTACCTGATACCTTCTGCAGCTGGCTTTGCTGGGCTCAGTGTGACCACACAGTTAACTGCAGATGTCGAAGTCATACCGTATGTACCCCTGAAACGCACTGCAGTCAAGGAAAAACCTTCGCCATAATCCTGAACTGTGCTCATGCCTTTTTGTAATTGATCCGACCTCAGCATCCATCCGCAAGCAAATAGTGATATGCTATGTGTCACTATATTTTCGCATGTGTTTTTGTAAATTTCTATAAATGGGGAGCCCCATGGTATATGTATTTTTGTCTGAATTCTTTGACAGAGCATGATGATTTTGAGATTTGACAGTGGTACTGCATGTATTAATAGTCTGTTTCCTTTATTGCTGAGTAGTATTCCATTGTGTGGATATACCACATTTTGTTTATCCATTCACCTGATGATGGACATTTGGGTTGTTTCCAGTTTTAGGCCATTACAAATAAAGCTGCTATGAACATTCCCGTACAAGTCTTTGTGTGGACATATGTTTTCAGTTCTCCTGGGAAAATACCTAGGACTGCGATTGCTGGGTCATACGGTAAGTGCCTATTTAACTTTATTTAAAAAAGAGCCAGCTTATTCTCTAAACTGGCTGTGCAGCCAGGTTGGGGACTCCTAGTTGTCCTAAATCCTAGTTGTTCCAAAGCATAGCATGGCCACTTTTTAAATTACAGCCATTCCAACGTGTGTGTAGTAGTGGTATCTCATTGTGGTTTTAATTTTCATTTTAGTTTTTAAAGATATTTTCGAATACCTATTATTAGATACCGGTTTTCTTTTGCATAGTATCTGTACAGATATCTTTCCAATTTTAAGTTGTTTTTCGTCTTACCAAGTTGTAAGAGTTCTTAATATAGTATGGGCAAAATTTCTTTCTGATATGTTTCTTAATATAGTATGGACATAAGTTTTTTTTTGTTCTGAATATACTCTCCCAAACTGTAGCTTACATTTTTGTTTTCAAACGAAGAAGTTGAAGACGCCCAGTTCATTACTTCTTTGTTCTGTGTCCATGTGTGTGTGTTCTCATAAGCCTTTTCCTATGCTAAGGTCACAAATACTTTCTCCTCTGCTTTTTGTTGAATACTTTCGGATTGTGCATGTAGGTCTGCGATCCATTTTGAGTTAATTTTTCTGTTTAATATGAGATAAGGGTAGATGATCACTTTTTACTAAACGGATAAGCCTGTCTTGGTGATCTAGCACCATTTGTTGAAGAATTTTCTTTCCTTATTAAAATTTCTATGGTAGAAGGGTAGAATATAATTCTACTAATTATATTCATGTGGGTTTAATTCTGCTCCATTTATCTACACGCCTGTCATTTCACCAATACCAAAGTGTCTTTTTAAAAATTTTTTTGATTAGAGTTGACATTCAGTATTATTTTAGATTAGTTTCAGCTGTACAGCATAATGGTTAAACATTTATATAATTTATGAAGTGGCTTTTATAGTAACTTGTTTTATATTTAAAAAATTGTTATGTTCTACGTTTTTTGAATTTTATATACAGTTTAGAATTAGCATGTCAGTTTCTACAAACAAACCTACAATAATTTGAATAGATTTCATTGATTCTAGAAACAAAATTGATGATAGTTGTTATCCAAGACATACTTTGTCTTCTAAGCAGTAAACATGGTAATTCTGCATTTATGTAAATACTTTAAAATTTGTCTCAGAGATGTCTCACAGTTTTCATAGGGCAGTTCTAGCAAATCTTTTCTCAGATCTGTTCATAAGAATGTTACTTTTTTTTTGTTCTACTATAAATGGAATTGTTCTAATGATTTAATTTCCAGTTAGCATATAAGAATACAGCTGATTTTTAAATATTAACCTGGATCCTGTGACTGTTTAATCCATGTATTAGGTCTCATAATTATTTTGTAGACTGTATTTTTTACATGAATAAACATACAATCTACAAATAATAGTTTTACTCTTTCACCTAATATTTGTTGTGCCTTTTATTTCTTTTTCTTGCTTTATTGCAATGGCTGGGTCCTCCAGTACCATGTCGAATAGAAGTGAAAGCAGGCTTTCCTGTCGTGTCCCCAGCACGAGACAGAAGTGACTTCTTCATCTGTGAGGATGATAAGAGCAGTAGTGCTTGCTTAGACGCTCGTTATCAGTGTGAAGCTGTCCCCCACCGTTCTTAGTTCGTGGAAGTCTTGATCACGAATAGTTAGTGACTTTTGTCCCATACTTTTTCTCCATCTTTTGAAATAAGAGATGAAGAGAAAGGGAGAGAAAAGAAGTGGGTTGTGTGCAGGAGCGTGTGTGTGTGTGTCGGCTCTGGGTAGGTGGACAGCGTGCCTAGCCTCCTCACCTGTTTACACCACCCAGAACCTGCAGTGCATTCAGCATTGTAGTCAGGTACACCTTTTCTTTCCCCATCATAGACTTTCTGCTTATAATCCATTGCATCTCAGGGGACCCCTGCTGTAAATGCAGTTGGTCATTAACTGAAATGTTATGTGGTGTGCAGCTGTGTGTTAGAGTTCACTTTGTGGGGCTCTGTTATAAGTGGTATTATGGATTTACTTTTGGATTCCAGTTACTCATTGCTGGTATTTAAAACTATGATCGTTTTTGCCCATTGGCCTTGCCTCCTGATACATTGCTAAACTTAATGTATTTTAGGATATTTTTGTAAATTCTTTGGGATTTTCTATGAGGTCATTGGATTTTTCTTTTTTTCTAATAAAAGCTATATGTATATAATTTTAAAAATTTTGTCTAAGCACTATTCAAATTTATTCCATTTCAATAAATCATATTTCCATTGTTATGAACTTAAAAATATTTTTAGATATTTAAAGTTTTTCTAAATACTCTATTGTTTTGATACTTAATTTCATTAGTATATGGTTAGAGAACATTTAAGTTAATTAAATTTGTTTTATTGCCTGTCATATGGCCTGTTTTGGTGAAGGTACAACATCCAATTTAAAAATATGGGTATTTTACAGTTGTTGGATGTAGTATTCTAATGCTGTATGTATATCAGGTGGTTAATAGTTTAATATCTATTTATTTCCTGATTGTGGGATTGTCTGTTTAACCTTTTCTGTTAGTTTTTTGCCTCTTATATTTTGAGACTTACTGAGCACGCACAGATTTCAGTACTTACGTCTTCCTGATGAACTGTTCCTTTTATAATCATGGAATGTTCTCCTGCACATCTGAATTGCTCTTTTGTTTGAATTTTATTTTATCTTACATTAGTATAGCAGCAGTTCAGCATTTTCATATTTACTGTTCGCATGTCTGTTTTTTTGCCATTTGGTTTCATCCTATCTGTGTATCTGTTGTAGGCTGCTTAGAGTTGTATCATGTTTAATTTGATTAAATCTAGCCTCTCGGTGTCTGCCTGACAATTAAAAGTGTTCACATCACTTTATTATTTTTCTCTGTGTCTCCTGCATTTATCGATCCTCTTGTGCTGCCTTTAAATATTGTTTAAATATTTTAAGCATTATAGTTTAATATATTTAATTGCATTTTAGCTCTATTTATTTAATCTCCTCTTTGGCTGTGGTTATTTGTATGATTTTGTAGTCTAAAGAGCACACAAGCATTGTCTGCTTAGAGTTAGTGTTGTACCACTTCACATAAAGTGTAGGAGCCTTACAACCTTCGCGATCCCTTTATGTGGCTCCCCCTCAATGCTCTTTATGTCATATAATAGTCACATGTATTGCGCACGTGCACACACACACTGAAAATGCCTCCAAACACTATTGTAATTTTAGCTTTTAAGAGTTTCATATATGTTAAATAACTTACAAGGAAAAATAGTTCTTCACATGTATCCAGATGTTTCGCATTGCTGATGCTCTTTCATTCCCGAAGATCCAGAGTTTCCTCTTTCTTTTACTTTGTGTCATCTGAAATAGTTTCTTTTACCAGTTTTCATAAAGCAGATACACCAATGGCAAATTCTCTTACTTTTTCTGTATCTGAAGATGATGATTCTTTATCTGTAGATGTCTGTTCTATGTTTGCTGATGGATATTTTCTCTGAGTATAGAATTCTGGGTTGGAAGCATTTTTAAGCCCTTAAACTTGTTGTTCCTTGTTTTCTGACCTCAATGGATTCTGATTAGAAATCTACGCTCATTTGAAATGTTCCTTCCTCATACATAACTTGTCATTTTTGTCTGGCTGCTTTCCAGAATTTCATCTTTTCTTATCAACACTTTGATTATGATGTTTCTAGAAATGGTTTTATTTGAATTTATCCTATTTAGGATTCCCCGGGGTTCCTGAATCTGTAAATTCACGTCTTTCACAAATGATGTAGTATAACTTTATATATTGCTGGGTTCTCCATCGCCCCGCTCTGAGGTTTGGATTCTCTTTTTGCATCGACACTGATGTCCTTACCCGTCTAACACTGCAATACAGATGCCTGAGCCTTTGTTCCTTTTCTCCCTATTTCTTCTTTTTTCTCTCTCTGTTCTTCAGTGTTGTTAGTTTGATGATCTGTCTTACGCTCTCATCTGATAATTTAAGCACGTCATCCTGAAGCTGGTATTGTTTGCATTTTTCTTGATAGGTCTTCCCTCGATTTTTGCCTGTTGACTTAGTTTGCATTGTACATTACAACTATGGATGTTACGTCGTGTATTCTCTGGATTCTGTCGTAATCATCAGGAGAATGTTTTGGTTTTTGTTTTGTTTTTGCAGGAAATCCATTCACTTCCTGTGTACAGTAAAGAATGACATTGATTGTACATTTGTATTTTCTCATTTGTGCCTACTTTAAAATTAGTTTCGTGTCCTTTTTCATGGATTTATGTGAATCCTTTATATATTCTGCATATAACCCTCGCTGGGTTATGTAATTACAACTATGTTCCGGTTTCGTTGCTTGACGATTGTTAATTTTATGAATTGTTAAGTTCTTAATACTAAATGTGTCAAAAAAATTTTTATAGCCATTCTCTCTTTAAGAAGTTATAACCCACCCAAAACGTGTGACTGTTTTTTCCTACACTTGCTTGTCGTTTCCTCACATGTCGGTGCTGATTGCTCAGCGGTGCGCTGTCCCTTCTCATCAGTCGGGCTGCTGTCCCTGCTCCCGCCGGGAGAGGTTCCGCTCAGTGAGACACAGGCCTGGACGATGACCTCACTAGCTTTGTACTTGAAATAACCTTTTAGCATTTTTTCTCAAATCTACTTAAAAGATAAGGAAATACTTTAAGATTTACACTAGGAGAGAATGCCACATTCTTATGTGTAGCATCTGTCACTGCGTGGCCTTGTACTGGTGTCACTCTGAGGTATTACACGCACTGTATCACGGAGGTCTGCTAAGTCTAAGACCAGTTACTAGAAGGTCGTATTTATATAAACTTGCTTAGATGATTTTGTCCGGCCTCAGTTTCTGTGACAGTAAGTGTTTGTGTAAAGACTGCATGCAGACGTCTCCTCTCTGTGTGTAAAGGTTTAATACTTTGTCCCGGTCCACATTTGTGCCTCAAGAAACATTAATATGTGTTCTCAGAGAAAGTATGCCGTGATCACACGGGTTCAGGAAACGTTGTATTCCGTCATTAGAATTTCACCACACACATAGCCGCTTTAAATGCTCCTGTTATTACCGCAGCAAGTAAATCTAACCTAGTTTAACCAGCATTTTTTCATTATTCCCCAAATAAAAAGTCTGTTAAGACTCGAGGAACTCTGTGGAACCTAGAATGGAAAATGCTTCCACCGAGTGGCAGTTAAAATATTTTCCAATTTGAAAAAATACATTTAAAAAGGAACGATATGAAATTAAACAGTATGATCTGACCCAGGTCCGGACAGTGACGCGTTATCGCGTCGTGGTGCTAGCAGGAGAATCTTCTTTGCGGTGGGTGTGCTGACGGTGCCTTCCAGCGCCCTGAGCACCCTGTTAGCACCCTGCGGGCCCCTGGCGGCCTGCGTGAGCAGTAGCAGAGGAGGAGCGGGACCGCGAGAGCCCCCAGCCCCGTGAGAGGGCTGCCGGCGCCCGAGCCGAGGGCTGGCCGAGGGCTGGCATTCCCTGAGCGCCCGTCACGCGCTGGGCCCTTGGTTGTGGCTGAGTCACTTCGCCCTCACGGTAGTAGTGTGGACGTGGTCCTGACGGCGCCCGTCGTGCAGCCAAGGGGGCTGGGACCAGCGGACCAGCCCCCTCACCCGGGACCCCAGATTCAGCGTGGCCGGAAGCGTACCTGACCCCGGTCTCTGTCCTCCTTTACCTTCTGTCATGCGGAGGGCGCCGTGGGAACAGGGTCACGGCACCCAGAATCCTTACGTTAGGGATGATCGAGTCGAGTTGAGTTAGGCTCAGTAATTTTTCCAAAATTCCACGTTCATCAAGTCAGAGAAATAGGACTTGAAGTTGGGATGTCATGAGAAATCAGCTGCGGTCCTCCCCGCGTCTGAGCTGCCTCTGCACACGTGAGTCACGGTGTCGTGCGCGATGCCACAGCCGCATTTGGTTCCCCCTGTGGTCTTGACCTCTGTGGCCTGCCCAGCTTTTACACTCAACATTATGTGATC
>JAQQSQ010002750.1:0-10342 GCA_028627145.1 Eidolon dupreanum | reverse complement strand
GCTCAAGAGAAAATTATTCTACGGTTCAGATGAGGTCAAGTACAAGAAGGAAATCTGCTCACCCCAGAAAAGCATCACATGGCACTGGTCAGCTCTCTAACGATGACCGCAGCACATTCAGACTTAAGGAACAAATAAATGACCCCTCTGAAATCCCAGACGGCTTTGTGCTGCCAAGTCACTACCATTCCCTGTGATATGCCGGCTGAATTGGTGCTCACGACAGCTACTGCTAACCTTTTGGAATGACGGAAAGAACATCTGATAGGCATCTCATTACTTTTCAGTTCTGAAGTTATTATGGATATTAGATGATTCAGTCTTTGGAAAACTAGGATGTCCTATTTTCATTGGACTAGGCCAAAAACCCGTGACGGCATGGAGGACCTGGCATTGTTTGCGCAACATTGCAAGTATCAGCTAGCTATTGCTGGCGTAAAGATGAGGTACGATCGATTCCCTCTCCAGCAAAAGTAATAATGGACCGAATTAAATCCAGGAATTTAGTTAGATGTAGCTAGTAAATGTCTTTCTCTTTGCCTCATCGATATATACTGATAAACTAAAAGATTCTGCACACAGTATGCAACAGAAACATTACAAAATGTGCCCAGTGGTTTTAATCGAGGCTAACTTTCATAGCTCCCTGTAATGTTTTCCCTCAAATCCCATCTTGGTATGTCATATATGTCTTCCTGGATATGACAGAGAGTATCTGGGTCACTTTTTCACTATTTCTATATTATATGTTATCCAATACCTGATAAGTTTCCGTTTTGGTGGCAAATTCCTGTATGCTTTTACCATTCTCACTGGGCTCAGAATTGCCACCCTCCAAGGACAGTGCCCTGAGAGCCTTCCTGAAATTGAGGCACATCAGAGTCGACAGGACCCTGTGATGCCGAAGTTCATGAACTGGACTTGATGATGTGTCCTTTGATTGTGACCTGCTGTGATCAGCAGATGGATTTTTTATTTCTCAGAGGAAGCATGGACATGCAGAGGAAGTTTAGCTGTGACACTGCCCAGTGATTTAGCCACCCACCCTCACAACCTGTGAGTCAGGTTTGAAATTTGCCTGTATTTGGTCACAAGGGCTCAAAATCCTAAGCTGAAAACATTCTAATTCACTAGTTCTGACTTTTCGTTAACTTAAATCTAAAAGCCTCTGTGTTCATTCTGAAACACAGAAATGTGAAACATTTGGCCACTTTCAAAACACATTAAAGAAATTACTAAGTTAATAAGCATGTTCAACTCTTTTCATAGTTTTGCATACTTTATTCAACTCAATAATTCTTACACTGAGACGCTGCCCCTTTTTAATCTCATACTTGTATTTGCATCCCTTGGCAAACTTGGTATTTACTTGGGAAAAACTGCTTCCATAAAGTTGAAATTACTTTTTAAATTTTTTTCTCACTAGCATGTTTTTTCTTTTCTTTTTTCTTTTCTTTTCTTTTCTTTTCTTTTTTTTTTTTTAATAGAGCCTTGGGAACACGTTTTGAAATTGAAATTTTAATCTTAGACTCTTGAGTCAAGCAACCTGTACACACACACGTAGGTCGTGTAGGTGTGGGTTGCGTACTATGCCATAGCCACCACCCCATCACCCAGATACTTGGGGACCTCCAAATATGTCTGCTTTAGGCAGATGCTTACACTCTTTGGTCTAGCAATGGGTGAGGCGAACTGTAGACAGGGCCTCTGGGAAACAGAGAGGAAAATTACAACTGCGGGCCAATCCACACGTAGTAGTTTAGGCAGTTTTCCCTGGAGGTGTTTGGGGGACCCCCTCTGCAGAATTTCCTGAAGTTGTGCTACTGGGACAAAAATTATACCAGGATTATGACATACCTACGATCAATTTTGTAGTTGGGTGGTATCTCCAATCTACTCAGACAGGTATTTTATGCTCTTGGTATTCAGAAGTTATTCCAAAGTCCTGTATTTGCGTAAAACTTGGGTGAAGTTTTAAATCACCTTTATTTTATTAAACTCCTGTCTTTATTTTTAGTAAGGACAAAACATCTGACTACAAAAATGAAATGCGCTTTTACAAATATGTTAATTTATTCTTCAAAATGCAAGTTCCTGCTCTGATTACACTGACAAAACGATGAGCAGGCTCCAGAATGGTTCGAGGGCGTGGGAGAATCTTACTGGTCTACAGAAGGGGGGCTGACATCTGTGCGAGGGGCCACAGCTTTATTACGATGTGACATAGCATTTTCTGATTTCAGGAGCCTGGTGTCAGTCCTCGAGAGTCTCTGGACAGTTTTTAAGATATAAAGAGTGTCAGTTTGATATGGCAATCCCTGAAACCTCACACCTTTGAGGAGAAGCTGGGATAAGCCTCGTTCTGCACCTGCAGAAAATATCTACTCCCTGCTGGTCAAGGGAAGACGTAAGCCTCACATAATACCTACAAAAGTTTGAGTCCTCCTTTCAAACCCACGATTTTACTTAATTTTGAGCAACTCAGAATTAATGTAAGGCGTAAGTATGTGTTTTTAAAAATTACATGCATGCTACAATGACATTTTTTTTATTGCATTCGCATCTTGCTCACTTAAAAAGTCCTACAGTGTTTACTAAGAAGCCCTTGAAGGGCCTCGAAAAGCCACAACATCTGGGAACAAGGCGTGCTGATGAGTAATAGGGGATCCTGTTCCCGAGACACAGCAGTCACAGTGCAGCTACTTCCCTAACTTTGTTAACTCACAAGTCTCTGCGGCTGACCTCTCCCCACTTCCAGCTTCCTGGGAGTCTGACGTGGCATCATTGTTCTCACATGCTCTGCTGGCCGATCCTTAGAATCTAACTCTGACTCCCAAGTGCATCTCTTAGCAAACTAAGACTCTGAGCGTGGGCTTCCACGCGATTTGACCAATCAGTCTCCTATTTCTGTCATCGGAACCCCAAACTGCATACAGAGCGGCGGAGCTGCCACAGTCAGCCAAAAAAATTTTCAATTAAGTTTGAATTTCAGATAACCAATGAATGATTTTTTTAGTGTAAGTATGGCTCATACAATATTTTCTTATACTAAAAAATTATTTGTTGTTTATCTGAAATTCGACTGTGGTCACAGTAAGCACGGACCTACCACTATGGGAATAAAACAGCATTTGCTTTTCCCACAGTGTTGTCACCTTTTTTACAACATTTCTATGTGTCTTCCACAGAGGCTGGCTTTCGAGTGTTAGCCCACGTCAGGCTCATGACGCCATCACTTTCCTTTCCTTTCCTAACCTTTCTAAAAGCTTTAATTCTTTTTACGTAACATCGAGGCCAACACCTCACATCACACTGTGGCAGTCGATGGGCATTCGACCCATTTACTGCCCCTGACGATGCGCTGGTCCCCATGGTGGAGGCTAGGGAGAAAAGGTTAAATACATTCAGCACTTGGATCATCCAAGGAACCTACAGTGAACACACCGACAGGTTTCCTTGTTTTCCAACGCCAGAAAGAAATTTCCCAGATTGCTTCTAACTGTATATGTGCATTCTTATTTCTGACCCCTTTTCCACACTTCTAGGGTTAACCCAGGAACTCGGTGTGTGTAAGTTCAAGTTCATACAGCTCGGGAAGACCGAGGAAAGTGTGAGCTATAGTGTGTACCGTTCGGCGCTTCCACCTACTTACCAGATGATGGAGGTGTCGATTTTCTGGAACTAGGTACTATGTCACCCAGACTGGATGATGAATTTCCTCCTGATTTACTGGAGTAAAGCAAAAATGTATATTAAACCTGACAGTTATTTCGGATATCAAAACATTTGTATTGTTTAATACACATAACTACTCATTGCGTTTTTATGGAACTTTCCATTTGTTTTCTCTACGTGGAGGCAAATAGTGATTTCCCAGTGGAGATTCCTGGGAATCTCGTCCCTCTTTCACATTCAAGGTGTAATTTCAAAAGGCCTTAGGGGAACGGAAGAGAACTAGGGTAATTTCTGGAGCCCTCAAATTCCTTGCCCAGATCACAGGTAGGTGATGGATGGCAGAGATTTCCTTTGCTTCTTCTGTCTTAGAGGCCCTTTGAAGCAATGTAAACTTATCATTTCTTTCTTGTTTGATTCCTGCTTTAGCTTGGTTAGTTTTAGCATATTAAGACTGAAAAAAACTCAAGTTTTCATGAGCAACCTATAAAAGAAGCACATAACAATACCAAAACTTGCTAACCTTTAAAAGACATGCGAAGGAACATGACAGAGTGTGGTATGAGTTAACCCTCAGAGTGTATCTGGAACATTCCTCAAACATGGCTAACATGGTGGATTAAACTTGGTTAATTTAGGAATGATTCCAAGGGCATATACTTCACGACTACCAAATCCTAAAGTGTGATATGATGTGATTCTGTCTTAGAAAGTTTAACATTAGATGAACAGCATTTATGTTTTGTTTTGGATTTTTATCAGTATACCAGGATGCTAAATAACATACTACTAAATGGCCTCTTTACAAATGAAGATGGAAAGGAATATCATACAAGAGTGACATGGAATTTTGAGAGGACAATCTTATTGCCTAAAGTTTATTATCACAGCTGAGCCAGGGTCTGTTTGAAATTATTGGCTACAGTATCTATGCATTAAAGAACAATATTTACTGATGTAAATATTAACACATGACTATAAGTCCCACTAAAATACCAATACCAAGCTGAATTTTATTGCTACCGTTCTGGCATTTTAATACATAAAAGAGACAAACAAAAGAAAAACTTTAAGCAACTAGCACAAGGCCTCTACATATTTTTAAGGTTCTTAAAAGATACTTCAGTACATATAACAAGGATACCAGACAGTAAGTAAAATGAATGAAAACTGTTATTTATAGAAATAATTTGTGACAGTTACATAAGAATACCCATTACCAGAATCAAAACATTTTCTTCCAGAATTTAATTTTCTAAGGTGCTAAGTCTAATTTCAGTTGAGTTTTATTGAAATTCAATTCTCTGAATAAAAGTCAAAGTACTATTTGAATTGTGTAAAATTGCTACAAATACTGCAAATAGTCAAAATGTTCAGAATGCAGATTTGCCCTTAACTTTTAATTCTGTAAAAATGCCACGTTCCTGAGCTGTGTCCCAGTTTATGACCTTGATTTCAGTTGGTTTTTATAATTTCAATGTCAGAATTTTAAAATACTGCTGAATTCTGCTTATGTCCACAAGACACTATTAAAAATTTTGTGAGACGGATGAAGAAACCTCTGAAAGTAAGTAAAGACATTTTCACTTATTCAGGCAAAAGCTTAGGTAAAAAGACAGGACAAAATGAAATCAAGAAAATCAAAGGAAAATGTATACGGTTATAGAAAAGGTGGCCCAGCACCCTGAAATAAGTTAGGAAATGTGACACTCCCCGAATGCAGATAATGTGTAATTCTTTAAGGAAAACATGCAGCGGCAAACAATATATCTAATGTAGTAACTAATAACAGACAGCGATGATGATGATTTGTTCTGAGCTTGTTCTGCTGGGTCCTGGCTACGTATTCGCAGTGTCTAGCAGGGTAGGTCATACGAGATCGGACTACAGTCAGATTGACTGGATTTCCATCCTGATTCTACTGCTTTCTAGTTCTGTGACCTTGGTCAAGTTCTCTAACTTCTCTCAGCCCTTTTCGTCATCTGTGACGGGAAGGATCTAATATGTACCGTTCCCACAGGTTCTTACCAGGGATGCCCAGTTGGGAGGCAGAGAAAACCGTGCTTCCTTAATCATTTTGGCAAAAACTTCTTTCTTTTACCCTTTAGAAGTAGTTTTCCTTTCTCACTTTGTACATGAAGAAGCAAGACACAGATACACAAGTCTGTCTCTGCAGAAACCCATCCCAAATTTTCCATAATGCTGTTCTACAAAACACTACTCCTAAGACGTGAACCAAGAAAAGGTTTTATATGGCAATTTTAGTATGTGTATGAAAAATACCCCCATCCCACTATCCAGATTCACAATGGACATTAACATTTTAAAGGCTCCGAAAAATCCTAAAATAATTTTTTACTGGGTAGTTCTGCCCTGACCTTTTTTGACCATGGAAGTTTCTTCTCAAGTGACTTGACAGGAAAATTCTGGCAAATGCTGATTTATCCTTAACAAACTAAAATCGAAACAAAACAATCCCCAGCTGAGATAACTTCAAAGTTCAACAAACCATGTACAGTATTCCCAAATGGATAACAGCAATGTCTATGCCCTAGAAAAATAAAATTTCTCCAAATTATGAGATGCTAGTAACTAGTATTAAAATACCATTATCAGTATAGAGAATAGCAAAATAGGCAATAAAGACAACAGAACACTAGAAACAGAATGAACAGAATCAGATCTTCAACATTCTACAGGTTAAATGCACATGCTTTATCTCCATGCCTCTACTTTTTTGTGACTAAATGCATCTCATAATCGCAGGGCCTCCAAAAATCCAGGGATTAATAAAAGTCAAATATGGCATAGAGGCCCCCCAAAAGGGAGGATCCATCTGAACTACAAGATCCTTCCAGTTAAAAAAAAAAAAAATACACTAGAGAAGATACATTTTCTATTTCACTTGTTTGCAGATGCTTGAAAAAAATTCTTGCTAACACTGAAACGTTATCATTGACAAAAGATTTGCATCATGATATATATATATAAAATATGTAAACTAAAGAAAATAGGAGCCTACCTATTTACATTAAAGAAACGCCTTGTCCATATCACAGCCTTTCACATAGGGAAATGCAGGCCATTTCTTGAACTTGGCTGCATAGGGTTCAATTTCAAATTCACTCCATGTTGGAGTAACTCTTTTAGTGTTTCTTTTAGTGGGGGACAAACCACCATCAGAATCCTAGGAAGGATTATTCAGCCTCAGCCTATTACATAAATCATTTAATTGCTATCTGCAAAGGCAATTTTAACCGTTTTCATATTGAGTTTCCCTTTAAATGCTTAGCAGTAGGGAGAACTGAAAATCGAGTTTCTCAAGTGAAAATGAAGCTAATAGGCCACAAGGGATGCTCTTTGCCAATAACATCTAAGACTGGCAGCTCTAAAACATCTTCATGCCATGCCAGGCAGCTACAGACACTGGGATTAGTCACCAAGGTTGCCCAGTGCCAGAATATTTTCAGTAAAAGATTAAGACTTCAGAATTTCCTCTGCACTGACACCTGAATTTAATAGTCTATGACCTTAGCTATTTTTCATTAATGATATCGATTAATTTGATGCTCTCCCAAATCAGATGAAAATGAGATGCTAGGATGAAGATTTTAAAATGCAGGATTTGTGTTTCTATCAATAAACCCCACCACCAGTCAACGTGATGACACGTAATAAAGATTGTGGAACACAGCAAACAATGGCACATGGATGATGGTACAGTCTGAACTTTTATACAAACACGACATTTTTCTCATACCTGGAGTAGAATTTCCCTTGCTTGGCTCTCTGTTCATGCTGTAGCCTCATATTTTCTAGTTTCACTGGGCTTGGAATGAATCCGATTTCACAGCCTTCTTTAACCAATCGCCCTATCCACCAGTCATTGTTAAATTTCTAAACACAAAACCAGATTTGTTAAGATCAGTACACAGAATTTCAAACCATCAAATTGTCTTTTTCCCCATATTAACTACTTTCAGTGGAGAGAACTACTATGGAAATTACGATGATCTATACCACAATTCAAGAAATCTCTAGGTTCACGGGATGAGCACGCAAAAGTGAAGTGTTTTTGCTGAAGATGAAGAATTTAGTCAAGAATTAAGATTTGTCTGAATTCCATCACAGCTAATGCTGTGACTGTGAGTAGGTTAACCTTCCCTCCTTCAAAGATTAACTGCCCTTTCTAACAGGAGGCCATTAGGAATTAGAGAGTGTCACAGGAGCCTTCCTCTTATATAACCTGATTCATTAGGAGTATTTTCGAGTAAGAGATAAATACTGAAATCTACCTGAACTATTTTGTGTGAAAGCAAAATTCACCTTTGTACAAACAGGTTTATAGCTAGCCTGGTGCACTGTTCACAGATGCTTTCTTCTGTTGATGTTGCTAGTTTCTTTCTCGCAGACAAAATATTTACCCTAAATCTTTATGATTGGGTTTGATTTCCCTCAACCAAATAGTATTTTTCAAGTTTGTTCTTGAACATTTCAAAGGCAAATATCCATTGCTTTTTTTTTTTTTCCCTTCTCTTTTCATGGTAGAAAGATTTCTCTCCAAGCATCAGCCATGAGGAGGACACCCTGGATTAACCCAACTTCCTGTCAGTCAAGCCAAATTCTGGACCACCATCACTTCTGAAAACTTCCTCTATCCTTCCTTCCTTCCTTAGTCAGTATTTTGCATCTCTTTCTAAACGTTAATGAAATGGTAGGCTCTAAATTCTCTAGGCTCTTTTAACTGGCAGTCTTCGCCTTCTTGGCTGACAGCTTTTTGTGCAGCAGGCACTTAAATTTACATACGCTTCCTAGGACACATCCTCCCCTAAGTTCCGACTGTAAATTCCTGCAGGTCTAAGAAACCTCATAATCACACACGGAGAAAACGTCATGGAGGGAGGATTTCTGGCCTTTTAATACAGTGTGCTGCACAGCAGGCACTGGATAAATGTTGACTCAAAATAAACCTTAATTAAGGGTGATTTTTTCCAGTTGACAGATTTGAGTCATTGTTAACTGAAAGGTGGTGACTTGGGCATGGAGGAAAAGGGACTTTCTTGCTATCTGTTTCTTGCCTTCTTGGCTCCAACTCCTTGTATTCTCCCTTCCACTGCAGAAATCTGTCAACGAAGGAGGATAACGCCACCAGTGGCCTGAGTTTAGACACTGTCAGCAGAGAGGAGAGACCACGAATTCTAGATATTATTATTAAGCCCTCCCCAAATGTTTAAACTCAAAACACGAGGAGAGAACAAAATAAAGTCAGGGTTAAAAATTAAGATAAAAAGCACAGGTTAAAAATAAAAAAGGATCATTTCCTCCAGTAGTTTCCAATTTCTGGGTCACAGAGCCCAGGGGAGCCTTGAAATTATTGCAAGAGGCCTGCGACTTCTTTCTTCTTTAAAAAGGTTATATTTATATTAGAAAAGGTTGAGAGGCACCGATTTCGTGAGTATGTTACACAACTACGGCTCCATGCAATGCTATTTCACAGCAATAAGAAATAAGAAATGATGTTTCAAGGTAAAAAAATCATGGGGAAGGGAATTCAAATTATTTTCCTTACTTCCTTAACGTGCAGAAAATCTTTTGCTTCAAATGAGATGGCCATGCCTGGCACTGGGACATCATCTTCATGGGCTGCACTGTAGCTGACATTCGTCCGAACTGCAAATGCAACAGGCTTTGTCTAAAGATGGAAAAGGAAGGGAGGAAAAAAAAAAAAAAACATAAGAAATGAAACAAGGGTCCCCTCCCTTTTCCCCTCAAATACAAACACACAACAGAAAAACTGTTGTAATCATTGTTGTTTTTTCCACCTTAGTTCTTGATCACAAAACAGCTTATTAGTATTCAAAACACTAGGCTCTCAGCTACATACCTCCCATTTCCTCAACTAGACAAAGACCATTGTTCTCTTTGAAAGCACTACAAGTAAGGAAGGTGAGGAAGAACTACTGAAATATGTGTTTACAACATGACAGTTTGTAGCAACTGGAAATCAGTAAACACACACAGGGATAAAATGACCAATTCTTGGGTTTCAATGAAAAGACTTAGTAACAGCCACCCCTACCCCAAATATCTACTTTAATTAATAATTAATGACATAATTCCGAAAGGTACAATGTTTTGGATGAAAAAAGAACCGCAGAATACATCTTATTTCTGGCTGTCAGGAATTATGAAAGTTATGACTTTTTATTCTATTATTTTCTCATTGAGTTCCCTCAGCCACTAAAGATGATAACATTAGCTATCGTTCATTATTTGGCACTTTGCTAAATTACAGACAACTGTTTGTCTTCTATCTAAGCAATACTTGTTTATACACAAACTGAAAAAATAGGTAGGCTCAAAAACAGCAAAAAGAGATGTTGTTCTAACTGGCATTGTGTCTCTTTCACATTATGGCAAGTGACTTTCTTCTGAGCAATTTCTCCCTATTTAACCAACTCTTCACCTGGACTTGTCAGGGAGGACAAGGAAGAATTGGAATAGAGAGCCCATCTTCATTTTTAAATTTTCCAGGTAATCCATTCTACCTGACTGTTGTCTGGGTTGAGGACTGAGCTAAGAGCCATGAAGTGACCCAGATCCATCCACAATATGCAGACCGGAAGAAGAGGACCAAGTTCTGGAAAGGGGCATGGTAGACATGAAATGG
>JAQQSQ010002749.1:0-10343 GCA_028627145.1 Eidolon dupreanum | reverse complement strand
CTTTAAAATTTCTGATAGTAGCATTTATATCTATTTCTCACTTAGTCTAACCAAGTCCTATTTTATTAAGAATAGGATCATAATCATAACTTCACATTATTGGCTTTAATTTTTTCTTCAGTGTTTTAATTCAGTATTATTCAGTTGTTTATTATTTGAGGATCGGTTGACCCTCAAAAAGCTAGCTGCCTTATCTCTGTTCTTCACTGATAGAGAAATGAGTAAATCGGTGAGTAATGGAGAGCTAACCTTCCAAGGTCTGTGTTACCAATACAAACGAAGTCAATAACAAAGATTTAGTATTAATAAACATAATGTTTTTAACTTATCTTTAAAAAAGTTTAATAAATTTCTAAATAACCTCTGTCAAAACAAAACAAAATTTATTCTCTTCACTCCCTTATTCCCATGTTAGAGTTAAAGGAATAGCCCTATTCCACCGAACTCCATTAAGACTGAGAGAGAAAAAGAGAGAGAGGATGGCTTTTTATCTAAAAATTCAATATGGACCATACAGTTGATAATATTAAAACCTGGCAAGTCTTCGAGTAGCTAAATTATCGGTTATTATAGGTACATAATTAAGTAATGGATCTATTTCTTTCTCTCTGTCAAGTATAAGGATGCATAATTTAAAAGGAAGAAGAGTAATTAAAAGAGATAATGTTACATATAAAGACATTAAATTTGCCACTCCAAGTGTGGCCTGCAGACTAGCCATATGGGTACACTTGGAGTTCTACATAAAAATCCAGAGTCTTAGGCCCTATCCCATACTTGCAAAATCAGAATTTGCTTTTTAACAAGATCTCTAGGGGACTAGTATGCAAATTATAGTTTGAGAGGCACTGACATAAATTAATAACTACCAAGAGATACTGCAGTAAGTCAAAATGTTTCACACCTCTTTATGAGTTTCATTTGTACTGTCACTAAAAATTAGTTTTTGTTCTTAAGGGATATATATTTGTGTTAGGGATAGAAATGAAATAGAGTTTTCTTGAAATGAGACAAGCCTAGCAGAGTTCTACAGAAAAAAGAAGGTGGTCCTCTTAGCAAGGATCATAGTCCTAAAGGCAACCAGTGAGGTTGGAAACTGGTACATCCATAAGCCAATCAAGGGACTTTAATTCTTATGATTCTAGTACTTCTGGATACCATATTCCAGCTACATAGAATTACTGAATGGTTAAGGCAGGGTGGTGAGCAGTGGGGTACTAATTAAGGCAGAGATAAAGTAGAAGACTTCTAGAATGGCACTGTGAAGAGCTCCAGACCTCCTGAGTAAACCAATTATAACATTTATTTATTTTTATACATATATGTAATTTTTGTATATGTAACTTATATATATGTAATTTATATACATGTAATTTTTATATATGCAATTTATATATATATAATTTTTTTATGTTAGTAGGCTTCATTCAGTGGCTCAAATTAGGCATTTAACTATTATTTAAGCTGGTTTGTTGCCAGGTCTTCACAACTTTTTATCCAACATATATCTGAACTACATCCACTTATTTTAATCTCCAGTGACATCCTCTTGGTTCATATCACTGTCACGACCACAGCAGTGTTGCATTTTGTGTATGTACTCCTTTCTCTATCTAGCAACCAAGGCAACTTTTATGAAGCATAAAATATATTGTTATGCTTAGCTTAAAATCTTCAGTATCTTCCCTTTGGATTTGAGCCAAAGTTACCATGTTTAGTCCTTCGCATGTCTGAAAGTTCATGTATTATCTGGCCTCTGTCCACTGCCCAATATCATTGACATTTACTCTCCAGTTGGCTCATTATAATTCAGCCATAATCCTCTTATCTATCTTAGTTTCTCGAATACATCAAGTCTCTTACTCTTCATGGTCTTCATGCGGTTTGTACAAATCATCATTAAACACTTTCATGGCTTTTAGAATAAGAGAAAGAGAATTAGTAAACTAGCAACCAGTAAGATCATTATAATAATCCCACCATGAGCTTGTTAAATAATCCAGTTTCCTATGAAATAAGTGTTAACATCCTCAGCATGGTTGGAGGAAGGAGGCTATTCTTGCGTGGTTTGAATACTAGAAAATTTTTTGATTCAGTGTATTCAAAACAACAGAACTATATTTTGAGGGTATATGGATATATGGGTAGATCAAAACACTGGAGGACAGGGGGAACAATTGGAACTAACAAAGAACTGGAATGGGAGACTGGTCAAATGGTAGAAACAGAAGCGTATACACCCTGAGTCCCTCTTTCAGGACCCATATGTTCTCTCCCTTTATTTCTTTGTCGTGTCTACTATTTTAATCTACTATTTGGCTTTGTTTTTCTTTGTTGGTGCTGACTTACATTGTAGAAATTGTTAGATGATGTAAATCTCAAAAATAAAGTTCATTTCTGATTCTCACTGGCAAATTTGGAGGAGTAATTAACTGAGTCACATGAATCAATAGGCCATCTCTATTCTGAGGTGCTATGAATTAGTGGTCAGAACTATACATAAAACCAGCAATGGAGCCAAAGTTTTCCCTTCTAGATATTTTTTATAGAAGGGGTGTCAGATGTTGGTCAAATATACCAAGAAGAACTTATTATTAACCTCTCTAAATATAGTTCAGTTATACAATCTAGCTCTATATACCACCATTTCCTTCCTAACTTTCTGCTCATATAATCAAGTTTCTACTATGGAAGACCACTTATTGGTAAATATACTTGAAAAAATTTTCATTTAAGACTGTCTGTGCCAAACTACTCCAGAACTCTTGAGCTTTAAATGGAAGCACATGACAAAAGCTGTTATACAGAGCATAATTCTGTACTAATAAAAGCCCTATTTCAGTATCTATGACGCATTTCTCTTTTATTTGTATGCTTGTTCCATATAAAGTTCTCAAGAGACCCTATCTCACATTTTCTCTGCGGTTACTGTTCTTGTCAAATATCTTATATCTGCCAAAACATAACTTTGCTTCCAACATATAAAATAGTTCTGAGGATTTTTCTGATACTTTCTAAATGTATCTCTCTTTTAGGATTCTTTCTGTGTTTTTCGATGGACAGGTCAAAGACTTACCTGCATATGATAAAGATAAAACCCTCAACATATTCTGTGCAAGACAGGTATGCACGCCCTGCACCTTAATTCTTTCTGAGATCTCTTCATGGACTTTTCTCTCCTTTCTATGCCTATCAAAATACTTCTTTAAAACTTAAAAGTTATTACCTCAGCAATATCTTTTGAAAATTTGAGAGTAAAATTTAATTGCTACTTTTTTGTAATCTCACAAAATATTTTTTATTAAACTTATATCAATCAAAAGTTTACTTCACAGATGGTCTGAAAGTTTGGATGAATATGAACCAGCCTTGTCTCCTCTACATCACTATTTCCTTGCAAATAAGAAATGTTTTGCTTTTCTTGTAACCACCTTGCATAATACAGTATCTGTCAGAAGACAGGCACTTAGCCAAAGTTTAGTGAGTGAATAAGTTGCTTCAGTTCTCTTTTTTTCTTATTTTAATTTAAAGCTTAAAATAAAGGAGCCACATTATGAGACTGTACTCATGTAGATTTGGGAATTTATTAGTAAAAAACCTTATTAGTATAAGAGGACAATTTGACATTGAAAAATTGGATTTCTTTTTTAAAGAAAATCCTTTAACTTTATTGTTCTTATGTAAGATGACCACATGCTAAAAATTATAGCTTATTTCATTTACCAGATGCTTGGGAAAGGGTGGCCAAGTAATAAATTTTTATATATCAAGAAGCCATAGGTTACAAAGTCAAAATCATCATGACTTAGGTAGACGAGTTGTAAAAAAAAATTCTAAATTTCATCAATGACAGAATGACAGGTATTGTGGATAGGAGGAAGCACTAAATGTAATACATTTTGAATTCAATAAAGCTTTTGATTTTTTTTTCCTGTATGATATATGTATTTCGAAAGTGGAAAATGTGACCTCGGTAATTATACTGTCAGGATGGAAGATGGAAGGAATGACAAATTGTCATTCTTGATTCAATTCTGAATTAAGAGAGTAGTACCTAGTACCCATCAAATGATGATGTATAAGCTAATTACCTCAGATCAAGATCACATAAGTATTCTACAGTTTCTAGATGTTTTAAATTTATATGTAGGGGGAGGGAAGTATTGTAGTAAGAATAAGTTTAAGAACTGCCATTTTTGAAACAGCATGTGCAGCCAATAGACAGACCTGCATTGTCTCATTTACCTTGCACAGTAACTTTGAGAGATTGGTTTTGTTATCTCAGTTGTTACAAGAGAAAAACCTGAAGTTCTGGAAGTAAAGTGAACTAACAAAGATCATATCAATAGTACATGACAGAACCCAGATTCAAACTCAGGTCTATCTAATTTAGAAATTAATAATTTTGGTCATTATGCCTATATCATTTTCTGAAAGAAAATGAAATTATACAAGAGGCTTGTTTTCATTCTTGCTTTACTTGTAGCATTGATTATTCACAACTCTAAATTCTTATAATTCTATTGTTTTATTTGTACTAATTTGTTTTCTCATTACTTTTAGAAATAAAGGAGAGTAGGACAGAGCATTTATCTATCTTGCATGAATCTCATTCAAAAATTTACTTGAACAAAACAAACCAATTGGGGTGATTTTTAAAAAAATCATGAAATGGATGACATTTGTGTTAGATTTATATTATCGTTTTAGATAAGTTTAAGTTGTATTTGCCAGAATGTCCTTCTCTGCACAGTCCAGGGTAAGTCAAGACCCTATTTTGTGTGTAATTTGGAAGGCAGAGGTGAAATAGCTTTGTCCTTGTTCCACTCATCAGGCAGGAGAATAGCACAAGGTCCTGTTGTCCTCATATTTGTGTTGCTTATCTGCTATCTCACCTTGTTGGCTGGGGCAGCAGCTGATCTGCAACAACTCCAGTTCTTGTCATTCTCTTGGACCAGGTGGCATTTAGCTCAGTGAGACTCTCCTAAAAGACACTTGCATATCTAGGCTGTGGGCTTAGGGATAGTGAGAGACTGATGAGGATTCCATTCATCCTCAGAAGTACCAATTTGTCCTTCTTCTCTCCTTTGTTGTCCATCTTTTCTTCCTGACTACCTGTCTGCTTATTTCAGGCAACCACAGGGACACACGAAAACATGGCCATGGATTATTTAACTAGTTTCCACAATTGTCTGAATCAAATCTGAATAAGTTTCTTACTATATAAAACTTTTCATGGTTCTACTTTTCTGATCAATCTTTATCGATATTACATTTTTGACAAAATTTGATGATAGGAAATCCTTGCAAATTCTGTGACATAATCAGGAGCAGGCAACCCAGCAACTGCTGTGGGGCCAAAAGAAGGTAAGCAGATATATGGCTTTAGCTACCAATGTAAAAAATAGATTTTAAAGTAGAATTCCAGTTAATAAATGTGGAAGAAGTAATAGAATGAGAAAAACCACAGTTTTGCAACCCCTATTGAAATAATTTAAGTAAAGATCATTAGTTGGTGAAAATACCAGGTGAATAGTGGAAGAAATTGAAACTACTTCAACCTGCAGATTATTCTTTAGATCACTGAGAAGGAAACCCAGTCATATATGCTTCCTTAATATGATGAAATATGAAGTTCGCAATAACTGACATGATGTAGTCTTATGCAAAATATGATTTCTAAATTGATTAAAATCTTTAAACAAATTCTAGTCTATAAGTAATATGAGAAATGGAAGAATATGTAAAATAGCATCATGAGAAAAAAAGATTCAGAATGTGAGACATTCTTTGAGATAATTGATGCTATTTCTTTAAGTTAGTGTCATGGAGGAGAAAACACTTAAGAGACATAATAATTTAAAAAATTGCATGCACTCATTTGGAACCTGATTTGAATAAACAATTATAAAAGAATAACAGAGTTGAGAATACTAGGGATCTTTTAATATGTAATGGATAATGAGAGATTATTAATTTGTAGATGTAATTTTATCACTATGGTTATGCAAACAAACACTTCTTTAGCAGGTGCATAACAAGATATGTAAAGTGAAAAACATGAGGACTGGAATTAGAATTGTCTTGAATTACATAGTTGACACTAACAACAAAAGCTAGTTCAGGCAGGTTCGAAAAAATCTTGAGGGTTATTGAAACGAGATCGTGAGTATATGAAGGTATATTGTCCTATTCTCTTTACCTTTGTTCCACATAAGATATTTTTCAAAATAAAAAATTTTAAAACCTTAAAAGTGTAATGTGTTAGCTTCAGCACAAGAAATGAGAGAAAGCAGGAGATTATCTTTTATTTAGTTAGAATTAATCAGGATTGGAAGAATGATAAGCAGAGGATGGTTAAGCTTCAAATAGGAGTGGATTGACTTGTGGACATTATAGAAAAACAATTTAGGTCTCCATTTATTCGAACCATAAAAGGATACATTTTTAAAGTATAAATGCAGGAAGTTGGAAAAAGTATTTTACTAAGTAAATTAGAATTTTTAATTCGTATCCTTTTGAATTCCCTATACTAAGGATGCTAATGTTCAAATGCATTTTAAAAATATATTTTATATTCTGAAGCTATACACATTTCAAATGTATAAAAAATCTACAAGATTTATGTATATATACACATATGTGTATATGTTATTATACCTATACATAATGCACATATATTAAATAATATACATATACATTACATATACATAATATGCATATGTACATTATATATACACAGCATATGTTGTATAACCTCCACATGTGTGTATTCAGTATATATTTATTATATGTATTTAATTATATAGGTATATAAATAGATATGAAATATTATCCACTTAAGTAACAAGGTAAGTGGCACCCTCTTTGTCTACTCTTCACTTTTCTAGATACATATTTCCACTAGGTGTTTTGGTACAACATAAGTGTAGCTCTTGTTAGAGTTTGTTGTTATGAGAACCAGAAAGACAATGTGCACAGCTCCAAATGAGTGACTCGCCACTGCAAGCCTGTGACATGGCCATGACATGTAGAGGAATTGTAGAGAGTGGAATAGTAGTGAATCAAGCCAATTGTTTTCAAAATATCCTTAAAAATGCTCCTGGGGAGAAAAAAAAATCTATGCAGTAAATGTTATGTCTATGCCATTTAAAAATCTGTCGACAATATTGCAGTCATTTTAAAAATTTGATATAGAATAAGGAAACAATAATATTTCATATTTTAATCCAGATTTGCCTTGATAATGATAAAATTTTTCATATATAAAATTAGTGTATCTGCTGTAATAGAGAGCATATAAAATAACCCACAATAAATTGCCAACTCTTATTATTTATGCCCTGATATGGTCCCCAACTGTTGATGCCATCTGGACCTATTAATTCATTCCTAATGAATAGAATATGACAAGAATGATGGATGTCACTTCTGAGGTAAGGTTATGAAGGACTGTGGCTTCCATCTTGGGTGTTTGCTTTTGCTTTTCTACTCACTTTCTTTGAATGAGGCCAACTGCTAAGTGGTGAATGTTCCATGGAAGACATGGAACTTTTGGAAGTTCTGGGCAACAATCATAGAAGAAATGGGACATTCAGCCCACAGAATCATGAGGGCCTACAGTCTGCCAAGATCCACATGAATGGGCCTAAAAATTAATATTCCCCATCTGAGCTTTTACATAAAACCACAGCCCCGGCTTATACCTTCACTGAAACCTTGTCGGGAGACATTAAACCAGAGCCACACAGCTAAGCCAGATATAGTTTTATAACTGTGAAATATGTGATATTATAAATAATTGTTGTTCTCAGGTACTGAATTTGGGATATTTCTTGTTAAACAGCTATATCTTACTGATTTTAAATACACATTGACCAGTGTGGAGAGGTTATTACATTTTATTTGGCAACTATGTTTTCATTCCTCTTTAATTTATATTCTATATCTCAAGGTCGGAAGAAACCCAGAATGTCATGCAGCCAACTTATTCTCAAGTTACGTGCCATCAAATTCTTGAACTTTTTAAACATTTTCATGTGGCAGAGATCATCTAGCTGTTCACAAAGCTCATCTCCTTTTCCTCTATTATTTTCTAGTCTTGATTGATTATTGTCAGAATGAGGTTTGCTATTTCCAAATAAGCACACAAACAAAAGAAATCTCACTTACACATGATGGCCTTTCAATTACTTAAAATATCAAAACATTCACAGGACCTTTTCTTTATGCAATATGCTTAAATTCTGCACGTTTCCTCGCATGGATTTTGCCCTTTGCTATTTGAAATTATTCATTATATGAGCATATTCCAATATAAAAATATGACATCCAGAAATATTTGGAGAAAAGAAAAACCATTCACATTCACTTTGCTAACTTATCCATACATGAGAGGAATTTCTACTTCCATTATTTATGTAATTGCACTTATATTCATTTGTATATTTGTATTTAGGATTTTTGTTGTTTTCTCTATGACTCATGGTAAGCATCCTGTGAAAAAGACAAATGAATAACTTATCTTTCTTAAGAGATATATTAATAATTTTCTTCAATTCTGAATTTTACCAATTATATATTTTTATTCGAGTATTTTCATTGATTTTTCTTAAAATGTATCCTCTTACATGCAGTTGATTGTCATAAGGTTCTTGAGTAGTGAAATTCTTATTCAATCAATTAATCTCTACCCACTTTCTATCATATTTTCCAATATCATCATCCAAATAATTATCATACGGTTGAACAGGGTAGGACTAAAGACAGATCTGAGGTCAGCTACTAATGAATCATCTAATTTAATAATAATCATTGAGAAACACTATTTGAATAAAATCATTCTAAATTAGCAATGTAAAAATAATATTATCAGAATGCAAGTACATATGAATCGACAAAAATAAATGTTGGACTTTCAACATGAAAAAGAACTATTACTATTTTTATTAGAAAAGTGTCTTCTTTATAACACAATTCTAATCTTCTATCATAAATTCCAGTTTGAAAGACAAAACAATCCCCCTAAAGTCTGCAGCACTTAAATAATTTAAATTAACTTTAAATTGTGCTTTACTTTACAAGCCCAGAATTATTGCTGCAACCTTACTGGAAAGCTTATAAAAATTTGAAATGCTCCAATAATTTTAAATCTTATACAAATCTGATACCTTCCAAATTAAAGTACTGATAAAAAAATTAGCACTGAAATTTAAATCTCTACGAGCAATGCAGAATGATTTAAAATTATTGAAGCTTTTCAATTTTATTGGAGCTTTCTCTGTAGAAATGAATCAAGCAGCTGCTTTAGTAGCAAAGTATTCACTTAAAAACACAAAAACAGAACTGAAAAATTTTATTGTCAGAACTGAAAAATTTCCTGGAGCAAATACCTGTCCTGTTTGTCAAATATGATATGAAGAAAAACAATTGACAGCACACTTTTAAAGATATTTATGCAAGCCCCTTCAGAGTTCAACATCCGACTGAATATCTGAAGTTCCACTGATGTCAGAGAGATAAAGATGGAGTGAAGGACCAAGGGCTTCCAGGAAATATATAGACCCTTGGGGCATGGTAATAACTACCGTAATTCTTTTTGTCTTGGACCTATCCATCTTGTCTGATGCTGAAGCCCATTGGACCTTGGCTAAAAGCTGTGAACACATCCTATGTTCTAATAAGGGAAACTACCTATTCTCTTCTCATTGTTAGATAGTGGATGCCGTGTTAGGTGTCAGTGTATTCTCATTAGCAAAGCTAGAATGTGCTGGCTTCAAATGAGGAAGTAGTTGATCTGTTTTTCTCTTTTATAAATTCAGAAGGTATCTCTCTTTCATGAGGCTATAGAACTCATTAGAACTGTACGATATCCTATACATATGGATAAACATACTCTATGCTTCAGTTGACAAACTGGACTCATTTTCTCTACTTCCACACTTAGCAAAAAAGCAATGAGAGAAAACAAAAAAAAATCTTGTCACCTTTATTATGACTCTTAAATACGGATTTGCTTTCCTTATAGGAATTCCCTTTCTTTGCTTCAGTTCCTTAATGTCTCTTCCTGTAGAAACAGGACATGGTTTTGAAAACCTCAGTATCTGAGACTTATTGTAATTATGCCCTATAAAATTTTAAATAATACACTTTTATTTTGGTATTAAAATGCGCAGGACATCTAAGTCTGTAGTTTAATACATTTCCATCATAAAAACACATTGATTATAAGAAAATGACTTTGTTACCTAAATAAATAATAATAATAAAGACATGCTTCAGGCTTTATCTTCCAGGAAAGAATAATTTGTCATGTTTACAGCAGTACTTGAAATATCAATGTT
>JAQQSQ010002748.1:0-10345 GCA_028627145.1 Eidolon dupreanum | reverse complement strand
AAAAAAAAAAAAAAAAAAAGAGCCTTTATGGTTTTGGAAATCACTAAATTATGCCCTGTATGATCTGCCATATTAAAGTTTAAAAATTCTTATTATAAAAGATGATGTTCCTAAGTGTCAGTATTTTTACAGTTTAAAATAAGCAGGGGTTTGAGTTCGTGCTGTAAGTCACAATATTGATTAATTTCTGTTAGTTTCATTTAATGCCAGTGTAAGGGAGGAAAGACTCTCCTCTACCCTCTGGCAGAGCCTAAGAATTTAAATGACAAAGACAGTTTAACAGGAGGAAAGCCTACAAATGTTATTGAGTTTTTATATGTACGTGAGAGCTTTTACAAGAGAATGAAGACCCAAAGAAGTGACCAGAGTAGGAAGATTTTACACCTTTTAGACAAAGAAGCAATAAGTTGGTGAAGGATTGACAATACGGAGGACTTGGGCTATGGGTACTAAATGGTGAAGAAGTAACTAGGAAGTTAAAAGCTAGTTAAAGGAGGTTTGTTTATGTATCCTTCTTAGCCCAGAATTTCCTGTCCCCGGTGATAAAAATGTCTTCCTTCCTCCTAGCACTTTTCATAGGGGAGATTTTTACATGCTTTCAGGAGGACAAAGAAGGTTCAGAGTATCCTTCCTGCAATGGCTGTTTCTCAAGTAACTTTAATTTAAAATAATTAATATGCAAAAGTGGCATATTTTGAGGTGGCATATTTGAATCCCTTCATCAGATACCCTCAGGGACAGAGTTATCTAGTTTGTCATCTGTTTCTTTATTACCCACTCTGGATGGAATCCACCTGCTCATCATAGTACATCTATATGGAATGAAAGGACAAATGTGCTATAGAGTGCATGCTGAGGAAGAGAACTCAGCAGTACAGGCAGGACGGCTTTGCCCACTATTGTAGCATTCTATCTATAGCCTTGCATGTTGAAATACTTCTAACAAAAGTGCTAAAATTATAGACTTGTTATTAAGAAATACTGTAATGTTCATGACTTACATTAAAAGCTGTGAATTCTATACAGTGATCCCTTGAATTTTTGTTTTTCCTAATGTGTTTTTCTAGACCGATCCAGTTGAGAACATACTTGAACAGAATCTAAAAATCAAGTTTTACATCAGTTCTGGGTCCACATCTCCATCCTCATACAGTGGAGACGAAGCAGACTCAGTTAAGGTGCCTCACTGGGTTATCTTTGCTCCTCACCTATTGATTTGTTTCTCTCCTAATAAATGCATTGCTTAGTTAGACACAGTCTATTAGAAATTGTTAAGTTTAATTGACAGCATGAGAAGATTTTAAACTCAAATGAGAAAGCTGTTTCTGAAAATCAATGAAAAAATTCTACTTGCATTTGAACAACGAGCTTAATGACAGTGTCTACTATGAAGCAAGGATTTAAAAGAGCAGGGAGCAGTTATGTGAAATATGAAATGACCGGTACAACCGTGTCGAAAACCACTAGGAAACTGGTCTGGCAAGGACAATTCCCTTGCTATTGGCATGGCTTTAATTAACGTTAAGGAGTCACGATATGACAGGAACATTTTCTATAATCATATCACAATATCGAATCTGCTATTATATATTAAGGTATAAAAGTACTTGTGACTACACTTACTAAATTTAGAGGTAAGTTCCTATCTTCTGCATAATGCTACATACAACAACTCTTTATTAGCTCTTCATGTTAATCAGAGTGTATGATTCTCTGCAAAAGAAAATATTTCTTCCAGAAGTCAAAAGGTTTGATGTCTCCCTGCTCACATTCTTCCTCTTCAAAAATGCCATTCCCTTTCTTCTCTGTATCTCACTCACCCTGGTTAATCCTGGCAAAGGCTCTTTGCCACCCACCTTTAGAATCCTTGGGTTGGGCTGAGAGTTCTGACAGAGGAATGTAGTTTAGTTTGGAAAACTTCAGTGGAGCTTATAGTCAGGCCAGAACTTATTTCCATATTCTGCTCAGAACCTCTGAAATTTTGATAACAATTAAGGTGATACCGAAACAGTTGAATCCATATAATGCATTCTTCTCTCCTGGGAGGTTCCTGGATATTCCAAAATGGTGTTATTCTTCCTGTCCACCCTCTTATACTTTCTGTCATGCACATGCATCTTTAAAGTGCATAGGATTGCTCGGTCTGTTTACAACACATAAATATGATCCCTATTGTTTTGTGACTTATTTTTTTATGCCACTTAGTCCTGTCAAGATAGTTAATTCATTTTGAGTGCTGTGTAAAATTGCTGTATATAAAGATACTTAGAATTACATAACCATGCTTCTTTTGGTGGACATTTGGATCGATTCTATTTTTCAGTATTACGCTTTATTATAATGAGCATATTGGGATTTGCTTGCTTGTACACATATGAGAGAGTTTGTTGGTGATTGGCTAGTAGAAATGCATATTTTCAAAGTAAACTTTCACCAACAGAGTGGTTTAATCTTTTGGAACAATCACAAATTTTACAGAAATATTGTAAGCACAGCGTAAATGTATTTTTTCTAAACTATTTGAAAGTTGACATCTTGTTTATCTTGAATGCTTTAGTGTATATTTCTTGCAAATAAGAATATTCTGTTACATATACACACACAATACAGCCATCATCATTAACATTGATACATTAGTACCATCTAATCCTTAGACTCCATTCAAGTCTAACAATTGTCCCTAGGTGTCAATTATAACAAAAGAATCCCTTTCAAAATCGAGCTTTACATTTGGTTGTCATGGCTCTTTAGTCTCTTTCCATGTGGAACAGTTTCTTACTATTTCTTTGATTTCATGACCTTGTGACTCTCAAAAGGCACAGGTCAGGGTATAATAGAATGGCCTTCATTTAAAGAAAGGTTTCCTTATGACTTGATTCAGGTTATGTACCTTTGGCAAGACTATCATAGAATGATGTCATGGTTTTCTCTGTGTATCTTATCCAGTGGCACATGATTTCCATTCATTCCATTGCTGATGGTGTTTACTTTGACTGTTGCACTTAGGCGAAAATTTTCAGGTCCCCTTTTTCCTTTATAATTACTAAATATTTTGTCCAAGTTATTTTGAAACTATTTAAGTATCCAGTTCCTCACCAAACTTCCAATTTTTGTATCCATATAGACTTATCATTTCTTATTTTATTCAATGCCTTATTATTGTCATTATTCTGATGTCTAAATGGTTGCATATGTGGCCTGTGTGAGCCCCTTTGGGTTTGCTCCTGTGCCTTTCTGACATGCCTCCATAATTCTTAGAGCACGTTATCTGGCAAAACAAGATGCATCAGCATATCTATATCGCCCAAGCTTTAGAGTCAGTCATTTGTTCAAGGAACATTGATTGCTTTTAGTGGAGAATGGTATTTGGAAATCTTGACCTGGATGTTAGGTGCATTCATTGCTATTTGGGTGTCGCTATTCCAGGCCCTTGTATTAGACAGAGCTAGAGAAAAGAAATTTATCAGTCTATTTAAAGAAATTTGTCTATCTATCTATCTATCTATCTATCTATCTATCTATCTATCTATCTATCTATCTATCTATCATCATCATCTAGCTAGCTGAGAGCTAGCTAGCTAGCTACCTAGCTAGCTATATCATCCATTTATGAAAACCGTGAGCTCATACCCACATAAGTACCTCTAATTTCAATTCAATATCATAGGGATAATTCTAGTTTTCTTCTTTTCCATATTTGTAACCACCTCTCATGTCAGGGAGAAACTTGTCTTTTGTTCTCAGTATACTTGACCAATTTTATTCTCTGTAACTAGTCTCCTACCTCTGCAGCTAATTCATTCCTTCTTGTACCACTTGGGCTCTGTGTTTGAACTGAGGTTTCTGTCCATGTGCACACTCTTTCCAGTCTGCCTGGGCAGTAGTTTTTAAAAGTCAATTTCCACTTCCTTCAGCATGTAAAAGTCCTTGTTTCCTTATATCCCTGTCAATACTTGCTGATGGTAGACATTCAAAATTTTGCAATTCTTTTTTAAATTAAATTTATTGGAATGACATTGGTTAAGAAAAGTACATGTTTCAAGTGTACAATTCGATAATACATCTGTATATGCATGCATATTCTTCACCCAAAGTCTAATTGCCTTTTATCACCATACATTTTGCCCCCTTTACCCCTGTCTACCTCCCCGCTTCCCTTGTTCCCTCTGGTAACCACTAAACTGTTGTTTGTGCCTTTCAGTATTTTTGTCTGTCTTGTTTGTTTGTTGCTTTCAGTTTTATATTCCACATATGAATGAAATCATATTGTTCTCAATTTTTCTGTCTGACTTATTCTAATGGGTATGAAGTGGTATCTAATTATTGCTTTCATTTTGTCATGCAGAGGTTTTTAAATTTTAATACAGTCAAATTCACCAGCCTTTTCTTTTATTGCTTGCACTTTTGATTGTTTTTCAATAAATTCATTTCTATTCTATCCTTCCATTCTAAAAGTTCTTAAAAGATATACATCTTTGCTTTTTACATTCAAGCTCTTCAAGCAACAGGAAATTATATTATTTTTTTACTGTGAAGTAGGAATTTAAATTTTGCTAATTTTAGCCGTTCTAGTCTCATCCATTGGCCACTCTATCATTTCCCTAATAATTTGTAATGTCACTTCTGTCACATATCAGCTATTATTTATTTATGTTGCAATAAGATATACATAACATAAAAGTTTCTATTTAATCACTTTTAAGTGTACAGTTCGGTGGCATGGTACATTCTGTTGTACAAATAATAATGTTGTACAAATAACACAAGTATTTATTTTCCAAACTTTTCTATCTGTCCAAACAGAAATTCTATCCCCATTACACCATTACTTTGTATTCCCTCTCCACGCAGCTCTGGTAACCTTTAATCTACTTTCTGTCTCTGAATTTTCCTATTCTGAATATTTCACATTAGTGAAAACCATTGGACCATACATTCAAGGGTTAATTTCTATTAAATCACTCTTGTTTCCTTAGAATAAACACCACTCAGGCCTAATGTTTAACTCTTTGTATGTATTGCTGAATCCTATTTGCTAATATATTGTTAAGAGTTTTGCATTTCTATTATTAGAGTATATTGGCCAGTGGTGTTCTATGTACCAAGTTTATCCGATTTTAGCATCAACGTAATACCAGATTCAAAAAATATGTTGAGAAGTATTCTTTTCTCTTTTATTTTCTGTAATAGATTATGGAGAATTGCTGATAATTTTTTTTTAACCATTTGTTTGAAATTTCCAGTAAAACCATTCTGGAGATTTCTTTTTGGGAGTTTTATAATTACAAATTCCATTTCCTTAATAGTTACCGGGCTCTTCAAATTATTTATCTCATATTGGGTGAGTTGTGGTAGTTTGTACTTTTGGAAAAATTGGTTCATTTAATCTAAGATATAACTTTAAATATACACAATTTACTACTATGTTGGTGTCAACATTTTACCAGATCAAGTGAAGTGTAGAAACTTCATCTTTTTTGCCTCCTTTTACTCTTCCCCTTTATAGTACATTTGTGTTAACATATTTCCTCTACGTACACTGAGAAATGGTATTATAATTTTGATTGAATCATCCAACATAATTTAGAAAATTCAAGAGGAGAAGGAAAATCTATTGTATTTACCCATATTTACCCAGTCTTACTATGTTCTTTCTTCATTTCAACTCCATCTTATATCCTTTCCTTTCTGTGTTAGAGAACTTACTTAGCCATTCTAGATGTATTGGAGACAAATTCTCTTCATATGAGAATGTCTCGACTTTCTCAACGTTGAAAAAACAAACATTTTATTTTGGGAGGTAGGTTTAGGTTTAAAGTAAAAGTGAGTGGTGAGTACATATAGTTCTCATGGACTTCCTCAACCGCCCCCACCCCTGTTTCCTCTCTTATTAAAAGTTTACACTAGTGTGGTAATCAATTTGTTATAATTGATGTGCCATTATTGTTCACTACAGTTCATAGTTTAAGGTTCACATTTTGTGTTGTACATCCTATAGATGTACAACTAAGATAAATGACATATGGACGATGATGTGCATCCAACATTATAGTACCTTGTAAAGTAGTTTCACTGCCCTAAAATCTCTGCGTTCCACCTGTTCTTCCCTTCCTCTTTCCTGAATCTCAGGAAACCACTGATTTTTTTACTGTCTCCACAGTTTTGGTTTTCCCACTATGTCATATAGTTGCAATCACATAGCCTTTTCAGGTTGGCTTCTTTCATTTAGCAATACACATTTAAGTTTCTGTCAACCTTTTATGGCTTGATATTTATTTTTATTATTCAACAATATCCCATGGTATAGATGTATCATGCATTTATTTATCTATTAATCTACTGAAGGATATCTTGGTTACTTCCAGGCTTAGGTAATTATGACTAAAACTGCTATAAACATCCATGTACAATATTTTGTGTGCAGATAAGTTTTTATTTGGGTGAATTCCAAGGAGCATGAATGCTATATCATAGGTAAGAGTATGTTTAGTTGTGCAAGTAACTTCAGAGATGTTTTTCAAAGTGACTGTATACTATTTTGTATCCCAGCAATGAGTAAGAGCTCCTATTACCATTGCCAGCATTTCGTGTTGTCAGTGTTTTGGATTTCAGCCACTTTAAGAGCTTGTAGTGGATTTCATTTTTGTTTTAATTTGCATTTTCTGATGACGTATGACAGGGAACATCTTTTCGTATGCTTATTTGCTATCTATATGTTTTCTCTGGTGAGCTGCCCATATTTTTTGTCTATTTCAAATTAGGGTTGTTTATTTTATTATTGTTGAGTTTTAGGGGTCCTTTATATTTTGAATACTAGTTTCTCTTTATCAAATATGTTTTCCAAAAATTCACAGTCTGTAGCTTATCTTTTCATTTTATTAAAAGTGTCCATTTCGGAAAAGAAGTTTTTAGTTTTAATGAAGTCCAACATGTCAATTCATTCTTTCATGAGATATACTTTTGGTATTTTATCTAAGAAGTTATCACCAAACCCAAGGTCACTTAGATTTTCTCCTATGTTGTAGTTTGGCGTTTTTCCTTTAGGTCTACTACTCATTTTTAATTAATTCTTGTGAATTAATTCTGTGTCTAGATTCATTTTTTTTTTTTTTTGCACATGGGTGTCTAGTTTTTCCAACACCTTTTGTTGAAGAGACTGTCTTTACTCCATTGAATTGCTGTCGCTCCTTTGTCAAAGATTAATTCACCATGATATGTGGGTCTCCATCTGAGATATGTATTCGTCCCATTGATCTATTGTCTATTCTTTCACTAATACTACACTGTCTTGATTACTGGAGCTTTACGGTAGATGCACAAAAGAAATTGATAAGCTGAATTTCATTAAAAAATATAAAAACTTCTATGTGCAAGACAGTGTCAAGAGAAGGAGAAGACAAGCTACAGAGAGGGAGAAAATATTTGTAAAAGACAAATATGATAAAAGACTATTATTTACAATAAAGAAAGAACTTTTAGAATTTCACAATAAGAGAAATCTTGATTAAATACAGGCTAAATATTTAAATAAATGTCTCATAAAGAAGACATACAGATTGTAAGTAAACATATGAAGAGATGCTTAAAGCCAAATGTCATTAAGAAATTCAAACAATGAGACACCACTACACGCCTATTAGAATGGCCAAAATCTGAAACACTGACAATACCAAATGTTTATGAGAATGTGCATCAACAGGAAGTCTCTCTCATTCATTGCTGGTGAAAACTCAAAATGATGCAGTCACTTTGGAAGACACTTTCTTGGTTTCCTACCAAGTAAATATGCGCTTACCATACAATCCCACAGTTAAGCTCCTTTGCATTTACCTAAATGAAATAAAAACTTACCTCCATGTAAAATTTTGTGCATAAATGTTTATAGCAGTTTTATTCATAATTGCAAAACTTGGAAGTAACCAAGATATCCTTCAGTAGATGAATGGGTAAATAAACTGTGATACAATGAAACATTATTCAGGGCTAAAATAAATGAGCTATCAAGCCATGAAAAGCCAGGAAGAGACCTTAATTGCACATGAAAAGGCTACCTATGTATAATTCCAACTATATGACTTTCTGGAAAAGGCAAAACTATAGATAAAGTAAAAATATCAGTGGTTGCCAGCGTTTAGGGGAGAGGGGATGAATAGGAGGATCACAGAGAATTTGTAAGGCAGTGAAAAAACTCCGTATGATATCATAATGATGGATATATGTCATTATAATTAATTTTTACATTAACCTTGTGTCATGTGACCTTGCCAAACTCAATAGTTTAGATTTTTTTCTTTGACATCATTTGACATTTTCTATGCAGACAATCATGTCATCTGCCAATAAGATAGCATGATTACTTTCTTCTAATCCGTGTGCCTATTAATTCTTATTCTGTTGGTTGTACTGGCTAGGACTTTCCCTTTGATGTTGAATAGGAGAAGTGGTAGTGGATATTCTTGCCTTGTTTCCATTCTTGAGAGAAAACATTTGGTTTTTCAATGTCAATGGTAATGATTGCCCTTCTTTTGTAGATGTCTTTTATCAGTTTAAGAAAGTCCCTTCTATTCCTAATCTGCTGAGAATTTTTTCATTAGCGAATGTTACCGTTCGTCAAATGTTTTTCTGCATTAATTGATATGAGTATGTTGCTTTTCTTCTTTAGACTGCATATAGTCTCTTTTAAAACAATAAGAGGGAATATGTTATATTAATTTTTATAAATTTTATAAATTTTTATTCTATTAATTTTTAAAATTCATAAATAAAGTCTACTTATAGAGATACATAGTAAATAGTGAAGTTAATATCTTTGTAAAGTTGGTAACTGTTCTAAATTTCCTGCATTTACTACTACCTATTTCTTCTTGTCTGTTTTTGCCATGATATTTGCCATCTGGAAAAGAGGGATATTCTTCAAGTCTATATACTTATAATATGTCTTCAACTATGGAGCATCTTTACTTACAGTCAAACTTTATTAACTTTATTCTTCACTGACATCCATTTACATCCTGTTCTTTCCATTTAAAACAGTAATTTTTACTGGTTCCCAGGAAAGAAAAGTTTTGTATCATACAGAGAACTAAGTTTTATATAATTGTTGATGTCTAATTTCACATAGATAATTTAAATTACCTGAACATATTTTTAGATAATTACTAACAATCTCATGAAATTTTCTACCCCTCTAAGTTGATTTTAATATATTTCTACATATTTATAGTCATAAAATTCCTTCCTCACTTATAGAATAAACAGCTCAAAGAATCTCTTGAAGATTAATTAATGAAAGTCTCTTTCAAATATATTTGTGATTAATGTTCTCTTTTTAATGTAGTCTGTGTGTTAGAACACACATTTAAAAATAGCCAAATTGAATTAAATTATACAAAATACACATATATTTTGTTTGTAAACACTGAAAGCATATAATCACTTAAAACACATTTTCAGCATCATGAACATTTTAGTTTTACTGTGTTTTGGTCTATGACAAGTATAATTATTTTGCCTTACTTGAGAAATTATTTAATTTTTATAATTTTGGAGATAAGTGTAACTTGCCTTTATTTATTTTTATCTCTCTGATTCAGATTGTAGTATCTGCTCATCTGCCAGTTCACACACCAACAATAAAGAGAAAGGAAGATCATAGTAGAATCCTTTTTCCAACTAAGGTACTTTATTTAGTTATAAACTTAACAGATAACTTAAAAAGTGAGAATAGTTAGGATTAGGGTTTAGGGCTAGGGTTTAGGGGTTAGGGTTAGGATTAAGGTCTGCAATTAGAATTAAGTTTTATAGTTAGGTTTAGGTTTTAGGGTTAGTGTTGGTGTTAGGATGAGGGTTAGGGTATGGTTAGGGTAAGGGTTTAGGGGTTAGAGTTAGGTTTTAGGATTAGAGTTAGGTTTTAGGGTTAGGGTTAGAGTTAAGGTTAAGGTTTTGTTGTTTAGGGTTATAGTTAGGGTTTTGGGTTAGGGTTAGGGTTAGGGTTGTTTTAGGGTTAAGGTTAGGTTGGTGGTTAGGGTTAGAGTTAGGGTTTTTTGTTTTAGGGTTAGAGTTAGGGTTAGATATTCTGGGTTATGTTTAGGATTATGGTCAGGGTTAGAGGTAGGGTTATGGTAAGGATTAGGGTTACATCAGGGTCAGGGATAGGATTATGTTTATGGTATCATTTAGGTGGTAAGATTTGGCTTGGGTTAGTGTTAGTTTTAGGGTTAGGGTTTATGGTTTAGCTTTTAGTGTTAGGGTTAAGCTCAGGGTCATGGTCAGGGTCAGGGTCAGGATCTTTGTCAGGTTTCAGGTTTAGGGTAAAGGTTATGCTTAGTTTTGGCTTCAGAGAAAG
>JAQQSQ010000274.1:0-14832 GCA_028627145.1 Eidolon dupreanum | reverse complement strand
GAGAAGATTTCCTGTCTTTTATTCATTTCACTATCTACTACAACCAAAACCAGAATAATGGCAGATTCTGTGTTTTCCTTTGACACATCAATGTCACATAGAACCTGAGTATCATCGAGCAAATAAAATCATTAGTAGCAACTATGAATTCCTTCTTAGGCTCTGATTTGACACATCATGAGGTAGTTATCTTTCATAAGTTATTACAACATCATTAAAGGACGCTTCCTAACGTAGCTCTTATGAAGGATTTTTCCTTCCTTCCAATTTATGTCTTCTCTAGATAACCGATTTGATCTTACGAAGGATTTTTCCTTCCTCCCAATTTATATCTTCTCCTAGATACCCGATTCAAGTAGAATCATGTCTTTACACTGTCTTATGGTTGTTCCCATCTTAATTTTTCCTCACCTATCGGTCAAGTTAACCTTTACCAAGGGTTTTATCTCATGCGGATTGCTCTTCCACCATCCCCAAGTGCTGTCTTCTTTAATATTTCCACTTTCATCACCTACTTTTATTATTTGGTGTTCAACACAACCCCGCCTGCCAACACCAGGAAGTCGGTGCTTAGGTGACTGCCCCTCACTATGCTCTCGAAGCGAAGCAGCCTGAGCCCCAGTTGGCACGGTCTCAGGCCTCACTGGTGACCGGACACTCCCTGAAGAGGCCGAGCTTCCCCACAGATCCAGGCTGTGGGCATCCATGGAACGGGACCCTGGAACCCTTAACTGCCAAAACCCAAGGAGGGGCACCCCTCAGTTTCCCAGCATGAATTCTTTAGAAAAATCCTTCATAAGAGCTACATTAGGAAATGCCCTTTAATGATGTTGTAATAACACTATGAAAGATAACTATCTCATGATGGGTCAAATCAGAGCCTAGGAAGGAATTCATAGTTGCTGATGAATTTTTTATGAAGAAGGAGGGTAACGCGAAACAAATAGTGATGATAATGAAATTGGAGGCGGTTTCACCTAGGGATAACCTGCTTCCATTGCTTAATTAAAAATATACGTTTTTACAGATTCTACATAAGTGATATGGGTGCAGAATAGAATCCTCATGAAAAAGTTCTAATGACGCTGTGGAATTACCTGAGATTTCTAAGGGCAAAATGCATGCATTCTTATCTTTTTAATACCATATAAGCAAAAATGGCTTCTCGCTCTAAAGCCTTGGCAGGAAAAGCCGGCCCTGCCTACTGCACGAGCACACACCCCTGTTTCCGAGTGTCTTGTCTTATGGTACATAAGAGCATTATCAATAAGATAAAATCCAACACCATTCACACAAAGAAGGCAAAGGAATGACATGCGTGTGGCAAACGGTTTTTGATAAGTAGACAAATAATTAATGGCTGACTACCAACGAGGCACAATTATCCGGAGCTGCATAACCATCACAAGTCCGGCTGGCGAGAGGGGTTTTCTTTTTCTGTCTTGACCCCTGAGCAAGTACAAAAAAAAGGCGTATGAGAAAAAAGCATATTTAACACAATTCTCCTCCATCTACCCACCACTGCATTTCCTCTTGTCATGCCTTGTGGGTACCTGGGGGACAGCTGCCAGACAGCAGCACGAGCTTTCTAAATAATACATCAAAACTGGGCTCCTCGGTTACCTTCCTCATTATTTTTCTTTGTCACCAAGTTAGAATTCTATTTTCACGTTCATTTCAAATTTCCATAGCCATCCCGGGTGGCAAGGTGGGGGCAAAATAAAAAGCCCTGTGAGGCCGTGAGAATGTCAGGTGGAAAGAATTGTTTGGGATCAACAGGCGAACGGAGAACCGCAGTGAAAATTGTAGGGAGGAAGAAAAATGCTTATTACCTCCTGACACAAAAATGGATGTCTTTCCTGTGTCTATGCCGGCATAGTCCATGGGGACTTGGAGGCCATCAGTTGCGTGTGACACTGCGTTCTGTCATAGCGGCAGAAAAATGGCTGTAATATGGAAACCACTCAGGGAATGGCACCTCACAGATGGAAATGGAAAATCCTATGAAATAACAACTGGAAAACCAAGCCCATCCGTTATGGCGCTGGGTGTAATTTGCATTCCAAACCCTATAGTAATCAGTATTCTCCAACACTTATTTTTAACCACGTCATGAAGTATTTACTTGACAAAAAAAAAAAAAAAAGAAAAAAAAATCATTTGACTATCTCTGAAACAAAGGTCTTGATAAATCTTTGAAATCACACTATTCTTCTTCTTTATTTGGTGTTCTTTCAAAAGTCCTGATACTATCAGGAAATCCAGTGTCTAATGAAATGCTCAAAATAATAATTTCCATTGCTTTTCACATATTGAATATTTGCAAATAGTTGTGTTATCACTGGGAAATCTGGAGCATAATATTTTCTGAAAGTTTTTACTTTAGCACTATTCAATGCCAAACTTGTTTTCTGCTAAACAAGCTTAAGTAGTCTATTTGCCAATATTAATCCCCACTAGGACACAGGGAAGAGAAAATGAGAAAAACCCACTATTATTTGGCTAACCTATATTTCGATAATATGTAGTTCCGTTTTGCTTTTCTCTGAAAACATCACAGCCTCTGGCTCAGATGGTTACATATTTTAACAATTAATTTCAACCAACATTAATTGAAAAGGGTACATAACCTCTCACTAAGAAAATTCTAGTAAGAAGTAAGCAGGAATCAGTTGAGATTTTCCACTTTTTTAAGTTGTCTCTCCATCATAAAAATCCTTGACTCTCACTTTAGAGTTTCTAAGTCAGAATCAATGCCCTAGAAAACTCTTTGAAAAAAGTAAAGGAATTTTGCTAAACCTAAGTAAATACTCATTATGGTGCCTCTTACCCTCTTATCCTCTCAAGAGCTTAGGGTCCGTGGTACCTAGTGTCCTCCATAGTATAAATACACCGGCCATGACCAACCGAAGGCCCCTCACTTGATTTTTCACAGCCATCGAAGTGTCCACTTTCGAGGTCTTTTCTTTTCCTCATTTAACTAAGAATCCAACAGGCAACAGATTACTCAATGTGAATTTGCTATTTCAAGTTAAAGTGATACGATCTGATATTTTAACACTATGATTACGCACTGGACGGTAAGCGTCTTACGATCTTATAAAGAAAATGCATGTACTACTTTATTAATTTAATGCAAAACAATATTATGCATGTCAGATTCTAAAGTCTTTAATAATTAAGGGTAAATCTATATATCAAAATGTTTTTTATTTTCCCCATATATATGAGGGCAAATGGGAATTTCTAGAACCTGAAGAAAATGTGTCATCAACACATATTTGCTGAATTGAGTTATGCTCAGTTTTCTAGTGGGCCAAAGACAGAGTTAGACAGCCTAAGTTTAAAACCTGGTTCCATCAGCTGCTCTGTGTGTGGCCTGAGACACTTATGTACCCTCTGAACCTCTATAAAATATGCCTAATGCCAGAGTTTAGTTTGTTTAGTTGGTGAGGTGATTAATGTGATCACAAATAAACTATGCTGACAACGATGCCTAGTCAGTGAATGGGACCTAGGGTTCTTATTGTTATATTATATATTCGTTTTTATTTTAAATAGAATGTTATATTTGGCTTTTAATGTACTGCCTAAATTGACTTCAAGGTAATCTTGCTCTGACATTTTCCTTTAAAAACAAGAATCTTTCTGCCTTCTCTTAAGACACATACAGCAAAGTCATAAAGAAAATAAGTAACAGAAAATTTTCATAGGCTTCGAATTTTATAACTATAAGAATTAAATAGTATTTGAAGCAGTACTGGGCTGCTATAACTTTCCTCTGTTGAGAACATATTGTATCTTCCTAGAAAATTAGCAAATGGACAAACAGACATGTGTTTTCAATACCAACTAAGTTGACTGAAGCCCAGTCAATTTAGGACCATGCCCAAAGCCACATAGCTGGTTCAATCTAGATCCAGAATTAAAACCCAAGCAATCTGGCCCTCAATGTCTCACTGTCAATCACAACCCTTCGTGGTCACCTTGATTTGCCATGTGTCTTGGGTGTGGCCATGCAAAAAGTCTCCTGTTGTAAATTAACTGTAAATATATCTGTTTCCACGAGCTGTAAAGAAAACTAGAAAACCTACAGACATTGAGCATGATGAAAAATCCCAGGAAAATAAATTTTTCTGGTAAGTAGTGTGTTAAAATTCAAAAAAGAAAAGAAAAGCTTTCAATTAGCCAATCTCTTTGGAAAAATTTAAACACGAAAATAAATTTACACATATAGTAACTTGGACATATCATTATAGTTTAACTTTAAGAAATGACCTTGGGGAAGAAAGGAGTTGATGATACCAGAGAAAATATCAAATGTAAAACCTACCACCGTCATCAAGTACTATTAGCTGTATTATGAAAAATCCATACTGCAATTCTTTAAAGAAAAAATGGAACGATCAGAAAGCTAGTTGGCTTTGGTTGGGGGAAAACTGTTTTAGCCATGGAGATATAAGTCACTCTGTCAAGAGCCCCCAACGTGAAAGACTTTTTTGTCTACTGAACTGGCTCTCGGTTAATCTAAGGTAGGTCTACCGACTCATTTTACTGTCATATTAATATTCAAACTTTTAACTCAGACAGAGGAGAGGATTTAAAGTTGTGCTTCACCTAGAAATAGTCACTTAGGTCTTTCACACGTGCACGGCTTTTCAGGGGAGCCCAGATTTCTCAGTGGTGTTGGAAGGAATCGATGTGACATAACAGTTATTATGAAGAGAGAATGAGGAAGGCTGGAAACTGGGCAGCTTCCGGGTTTCTTTTTTTTTTTTCTTTCCCAATTGCCATGTCCACTTCAAAGTAAACTCTGGCTTCTAACAACACTGTGAAATACAGAGTAAAATGAAATGCTAGACCTTGGTCTAGTGCCCACCCTAGGGGACAGAAAGGACATATATTACACATGTGCTCTTTTAGATATTCAATTGTCAACATCTATGTACAGAGGAAAATAGTTTTGTGTCAAAATGCCACGAAAAGATTAAAGGCTGCCTTTTTGCATCGATCCTCAAGACCATGGTATTTTAATAAGTTTGTTATTAATTAGATACGGCCAGGCCAGTAGATCAGTAGACAACTGCCATTGTGAAGATCATTTAGGGGTGACGTAGGCAAGATGATGGAGTAGGAGACATCGGCCTCCACCTCCCACAAAAACAGCCTTCAGACAACTATGATGGGAGGGTCCAAGAATCCAATTAAAAGCCTGTAGCAAAAAAATGGAGAGTAACTGCAGAGAAATGACCTCTCGGGAAATGAGCTTAGCTGATATGACTGGAGACGGCGAGGGACAAGGCGGCGGGGACATCAGTACCATCATCAGCCATGCCGTTGTGGTCCCCAGGGGTCTGTTCTGCTGAGGACCCCAACAGGCTACATGACAGTCACAGACCCCTGCAGCTTTCAGGGCGGACGACCCGTAGTGCCCACGGGCGTGGACCACGGTGGCCTCCTCCACAGAGGACCCCGGCAGCTTTCGCCACTGAGGTAGCCCGAAGCCACCTCTGCTGCGGAGCCCCCCAGAGAGGGAGATGCTCCAAGAAGGAACCCCAGGACCAGGGCCTCCCACTCCTTGACCTCCACACGCCCCAGACCCCAGAGTCTTGGCCGCTCCACACACGCTGCGCCCCACACCTTCTGTCCACAGCTGTCCCACAAGTGCCCGTGCCTCGGGAACTGCCACCGACACTGCCCCCTGGGGCCACGGCCCCTCCGTGCACCCACGCACCACACTGCAGCGTCGTGGCCACTCCACGGTCACCCACGCCCAGACCGCTGCTACTGACACCACGGGCATCGCCAGGCGTCCCCCGGCCATGACTGCCCCCGTGGGGATGAAGAGAACAAGACGACCCTGGTGGCCTCTGCCATCAAAGGCCCCAGTGGGCCTCGCAAGTGCTCGAAGCTGACATTTTCACTGGTGAGTTCCAGCACACACTGAAAGAAGGAACGCCGACCCTTCTTGAACTCTTCCCCAAAACTGCAGCCTGGGGAACAGTCCCAAACTCATTTTACAAGGCCAGCCCGACGCTGATACCCAAACCAGACAAGGCTACTGTCCAGCGAGTCACTTCCGGGTGTGGACATGAAGCTGCCGTCCCACAGAGGTGCCTGCACCCCAATCCACCGCCATCCCACAGAGGTGCCTGCACCCCAATCCACTGCCATCCCACAGAGGTGCCTGCACCCCATTCCACCGCCATCCGCAGAGGTGCCTGCACCCCAATCCACCGCCATCCGCAGAGGTGCCTGCACCCCAATCCACTGCAGCGTCACCCTCAGCAGCCCAAATGCTGAAACCCCCACGTGTCTGCCGACGCAGGAAAGTGTGAGAAGGTGTGGCGCGTGGACAGACGCGACGGAGCGTCATTTCCTCCTGGGAAAGGAGGGGATCGTGACATGTTCGACAACGTGGAAGGACCTGGAAGACATTACACTGAATGACATAAGCCGGGCACCGGAAGACAGCTGCTGCGTGATCTCATCCACACGTGGCATCGAAAAAGTCGCGCTCACAGTGACAGAGAACAGAATGGTGGTGGGGGAGGGCGGGGGATGGGGCGGGGGAGACTCTGGTCACGGGGCACAAACTCCCGGTTACGAGTCGGCTCTGGAGACCTACTACGGCACGATGACCAGACTTGATAATCACGCACTTTACACTTGAAATTTGCTGAAGAAGCAGATCCCAAGTATTCTCACCACGCACACAAAAATGGTAATTATAGAAAGTGATATATTTGTGGAAATTATATAAACATCGCATCGTACACCTTATATATATACAATTTTTATTTGTCAGATTATACCTCAGTAAAACCGGTTGAAAAATGTAATTTATTTTCCCAAGAGAGGGGGTGCATGTCAGGCCAGAGGGGCCACACAAGGAACTGGCGGGGAGGGGCAGGGTCGGGGTGGGGGCGTGGGGCGTGGGAATACGTCCTCCTGTGGTTTCCATGGGAAGGTACAGGTGAGGCAGGGCGAGCAGGCTCAGGGCTGCCCAGTGACAGTGATTTTGGGGGGCTGTGGGGTGAAAGGGCTGCCCTGGCCTGCCTGGTACCCAACCCCGGGGTGCCCAGGGCAGGGTCAGTGGGCTGCAGCAGGAGGTCCCAACAGGGAGGTGGATGGGGGGCCAGGCTTCGTCTAGAAGCGATGGGACCGGCTTCTACCCAGGGCCTCAAAGTCTGGTAGAGACGGCATGGAAAAACCTACATTACACATGGTTTAGTGGATTCAGGAACAATCTAGTTCATTGTAGCCCATGAGAATACCAGGGATTCTTTCTTAAAATGGGGGGGAGAGATATTTTAGCATCATGCCTGGAGATTTCCGGTCCTAGACACGTGACATCAAAAGGGGCAGCAAAGTAAATTTCCATCTTTCACCAAGACACGAATGTTCTCATAAGCTATGATGCCATTGAATGGATTTTATCTTTCACTCAGAATTTCCCTCGATGCATATGATATTTGTAATCAAAATTCGTGCAATGAATATTTGACAATATAAGAAAAATTACGCACGCTAATAGAACGATGTTACTAAAATAATAGTTACATTTTTATTGTCTTCCATGGGCCCAAAGCTGTGCTGGGTGCCCAGTGAACACTGAATCTAATGTCATTGCCTCCATTTTACAGGTGAGAAAAGCAAGGCTCAGTGATGTCGAGTGGCACACTCACTGCCCCTCAGCCATCATGATGCAGATCAGCTGTTCAGAGCCAGGTGAATCCGCTCCAATGTGCGCACACCCACAGTTACACCAAACTGTCTCTTGGTTCTACTTACCTACCTCAGTACAGCTGCTTGAATAAATGGCTACAAAGCAGACACAGTCCGTAGTAACAATCAGTTTACCACAAAATGTAAATCAGTGTTTTCAGTTCATGCAAATAGGTCTCAAGTTTATGTCAGGGGCTCAGGACATGGTCCAGACAACCAGGAGGTGGCCGTGTGAAGCAGACAGATAACGCATAGGTCATTCACTCTCCTCAGCCTTCAGGAGACGGAGCCCTGGATGGTGGCACCTTGCCCCAGTGTCCGTGTCAAGAATGAGGGGCAGGCTTCCTGGGTGCAGCAGCCACGGTCTGTCCACTAAGCTGGGATGCTTTCAGAAAGATTAGTTTTTTCCAAAACCCAGCCACACCAAATCATCCCAAATTTGAGTTTCAACTGGGTACGATCAGAGATTAAGAAACGTAATGTTCGAATCATTTTGAGTGTGCAAATAAAATATTGCACAGCAGCGCCAAGGGGACAAAGGAAGATGCCGGTCCCCTCCTGGTTCCTCGGAGGTCATCCAAGGTCACCAGGCCAGGCCACACCCCAGAGCCAAGCTGTCTATTGTCACCACAGAGTGAAGAAGCCAGGAGAACAGCCGCACCCCAACAGCCTCAACCAACCTCGTTCTGTCCAGGCACCTTTTGCTGTGAGGGTGCCAACACACCCCCAAAAGGGGCTGGTTTAGGCAGCCAAGAAACTGAGAATGGCTAGTGTGAGCAGGGGCGGGTGGAGGAGAGCGGAAGATGGGGGCACACAGTGGAATCGGCGTTGTGCTCCACACTTCCCAAAGACCAGGCAGCGGCAACGCTCTCGAAGCAGAGGCTACCGGGATTGGCGTGCCATTTGCACGCTGATGCTTGTGAGCGTACAGAAATTGGAACTTATTTTCCCCATGAATTTATGCAAGCCTAGAAGTGGGTATTAAACTATCCGCGTGAGTATTTCACCAGTATTTTTAGAGCCAATGATTAAAATTTAATTCATACAAATTATTATTATTTAACCAAAAAAATGATGACTGACAAATCTAATGGATGTGGAGGAGCACTGAGGGGAAAAAAAAAAACAAAACTGAAAACCGGTAACATGGGAAGGCGTTTCAACTATTACCAGAAATTCCTCTCTGCGAGCATCATAGTTTAAAGACTGTGGCCAACTGCCTAGTTGCTAAATTATCGTACTTAGTGGGTGATTACAAAGACTAACTGTGTCTATTTGTCATAAAACATCTGGCCAGCCTGGCAAAAAAAGAGAAATTAGTCAGACCTTTTCCAAGTTTAATATGGACACGGACGGCAACTAAGCTATTTATAGGAGACCATCAATTTTAACAGCAGCAAGTCCTTTATGGAAGAAGCAGTATGGCTTCACGAGAGACGGCTGGCATTGATTTAGTGATATTATGAGACGCTACGAAATTACAATACTGAAAACCATTACTTAAGCAAAAGAAAACACATTTTTCGATTCTTTTTCCTTTTCTTTTTCTTTTTCTTTTTTCTTTTTTTTCCAGACCTTGTGACTTTAATCCTCATCTCTATCAGAGACGTGTCTGGGTGTTTTGTTTGCCATCACAACCAATTTTTCATAAGCAAGAAACAGATTAGTAGCTTCAGGGCTTACTATTGACCCAGGCACTCACCACTTTTATCCGTAGAAGGCTTTGCCCTGAGTAATATTAGCCAGTGTTGCCCAAGAAATTAAAAGAGAAAAAGAGATGATAGATGATAGATAGATAGATAGATAGATAGATAGATAGATAGATAGATAGATGATAGATAGATAGATAGATAGATAGATAGATAACAGAAAACTATGAGGTTTGAAATAATTCTTAAAAAAATAAAAAATAAAGAGGTAGCTCTGCATTATTCTACCAATCTTTACCTCTTTTCCTCCTATGTTTACTTTTGAAATAAAAATCTAAAGACTTAAAAGAGAAAGGCCTCTTCCTGCCCCCAGTTAACCTCACAGGCTCTTTCATAACTCTACAGAACAGCTTTCTCTGGAATTCTTACCTGTTTCCCGCACTCCTCACCTTTCAGTCAGCTCCCTGGAACTTAGACTAGGAACGGGTGCATAGGCGATGTGGGGACAGGGACCAAGTTTCTGTCTGCTCCTCACCAAGTCTCGCCAAGTCAGAACGACTTCCGTCTTCCACCTGATGCGGGAAACCCAACTTCAAATAGAGATGCTCTTGCTGCCCACCTGGGATTCGCATCCAACCACAGGTGTAAGACGGGACTGTTCCTTTGGGAGAACAACTACAATTTAAATCCCTGTGGATAATTTAGTTAATGTTAATCCTACTCAGATATTACAGTGAAACAGAAGTTTCCCTTTGGGAAAGAAGAGGCTGGACTTTTCAAGCTGAGGCTCTTCTGGATGATCCCACTGGACTCCACAGAAGCACTCATTCATTTTCATGCACACATTCATTCAGTGAACAAAGGCTTACTGAGATCCTACTATGTGCTGGGTATTTATGCTAAACATTGAGGCTGCAATGATAACCAAATAATTGCCACCTCGGCTTCTGTGGAAGTGACATTCGGTGGGTGCAGATACTTTAGAGTCTAAAGTGAGAAAGATGGATGGGCATTCCTTGGAGGCTGTTAAATAAGGAAGTGGCACAATTTGCCCATAAGATGATGACCCTCGTTATCAAGCCAAGATTAGCTTGTCCGTGGGATCTAGAAGAGTCTGAGGGTAGAATCGGGGAGGCCGCTTAGGAGTTAGTTTCATTGGATAATGGTGGCATAAGAGAATGTGGTGGCTACGGAGGTGGTGAGAAGCGCTTGAACTTGGAATTTTGATCAGTAGGCAGGGTCATCAGTATTGGCTGACAGGCTGAATGCGATGTTTGAGAAAACAAGAAAGTCCGAAGGTGAAGGGTTGCAGATGGAAGATACAATATTCACGAGTTCAGTGTGGCACCTGTTAAGCCTCTTAGACGTCCGCCAAAGCAGAAGAAAGCCGGGATGCTACCCAGAAAGAATTCAGCAGAAGGAAGCCGGCAGACAGTCTTCAAGTTTCCACTAGTAACCTGGGAGGCGGGGTGAGAGCATTGTTAAGGAAGCCCAAGGAGAAATTTAACAACGCTGAAGGTGTTTGATAGATATGGACAGTTAAAAGGCACCCACAGGTCCACGCGAAAGCTCATTTTCAAATTTGTAAACTTGGAGTTTAAACATCGTAATTTTAAAAAATGTGGAATCCTCACTTCTCAGAATAGACCAACATGTTGACTATAAAGCAAAATGCACACGCTTTAGATCCACGGTAGATTTCTCTCAACAATGTTAATTGACTTTGGTCCCAATATTGCATCTTCTTCAGTTTAAAAGGCCTATTTCTGTGGTCTGTTTCATCTGCCCTCTTGTAATTTCACCTCGGATATTAGATAAAGATTAACCTGTAACTGAAAAATATACAGAATATCTTAAAAGGTGGACATATATTAAACAATTCTCCTAAAATGAGACTAACCTCTGAAATTAACTTTCTACTAGTTTTTGGTATAGAAATACCATCATCTTCCTACCTATCTACTTCCCAAAAAGCATCAGGGGAATAACTGAAGGCAGAATGTAAAAATCTTTTAACATGTGCATTTGGATTTATTGATCATGGTTCAGGATATCAGAGTAACATAGAAATAAAAAGAAATGCTTGCTGACAACATTTGTACCTGGGCTTGCTGACAACATTTGTACCTCTCAGACGATGTTGACTGTCCTGTTTTTACGAACGCACACGCGAGCTCTAGCCAGGCACAGGAGGCATGTGGGCCCTTCCTCATAAGAGCTGGAGCTTCTGCTGATATATAAAGCTGGTCCTGGGGCAGGTTGAACAAGTAGAACCCAACGGCCTTATTAACGTCGTCAGTATATGACAGCGGGGCATAAAACACATAAATCACAATCACGGCAACACTCAGATGATGCTAAAGGTGTGCAATTAAAAGAGGTAAATTATTAGTCACGCTTTTACAGTAGAAAAATTAACATGGAAGGATGTTAGTCTTTAAAAAAAAAAACGTCTGTAAGGCATCTGAATGATGAATTGGTCTCTTGGTTTCTTATGAATAAATTGTTTTAAACACCACCGAGAACTCGGCCTTTGGAACATGCTGGGCGACAACTTTCTTCCAGAAAGACCAAAGATAGGCATATTTCTAAACCAAAAACTAGTAGAAAACTTAGTCCACAACATAAAAGGGTTGCTTTGTGGGTGTCTTCTGACCCCCAGAGAGATGCTAATAAATTCACATCTGAAAGATATTAGGTTCTATTCTACTTCTCTAAAGTCTCTTTCAGTGCAGTTTGCCCCCAGGGAAAATGTGACAAGCTGTATAAAAATTTGAAATATTATCATTCTCACCTGCTAGTTCACTTCAACTTCTACAGAAACATACATCCTTAAAAGACAAGAAAGTCATTTTAGGGGGCTGCCGGAAACAGTGCTTAGATAAATGAGGGCCGACAGTCATTCGGGGGAGGCAGACTTCATGCCCCACCCTCGTACTGCAATAGGTTGATAGTATAATGACTGCATCCGTTTAACCAGCGTGGAAGAGTGATGTACAAAGTGGCAGTACCCCAGCCATCAGTTCTGGCATCAGAGATTCAAAGTCAACAGAGCAGGGTTCTAGTCCTGCCGCCAATTAACATCGCAACCTCCAACACCTGACGTTTCAATAGGTATTCGTACATCCTCTGCTCCTTTACAACCATCAGCGCCTCAGCACAGACGTCCCTTGTCTCTCACACAGGCCACTGTGCCGGCTGCTCGCCCCGCCCCTCGCCCCGCCCTCCACTCTGACCATCTCCCTGCTGGAAACTCTTCAGTGGTTTGTCACTGCGGTGAAGATAAAATCCTACATAATGCGCTGGCTTCACTGTGTGCCCTGTGCCTCTGAATTTACCCCCAGATTCATTTCTGGATCCCTTAACACATATTTTATCCTCCAAATGTACCGAAATTCTTCCCCTTCCTCCATCTCACTAAACTGTTCGTGTTCTTTGCCAATGGCCTTCTTTCTGCCAGGAACACTCGTCTTTCTCAACCTTCTTCCGGCTGATTCCATTGCTTCTCCAAGTCTCAGCTTAAGCATGGAAATCCCAGGGAGAATGTCTCTAGCCAGGTATAGCACAGAGCCCTCCTGTATGCCCGCGTGCCACCCCGCACTCCCCCATCATGACACATACCCTAGGTCATTATGGTTCCTTCTTCAGCATCTGCTTCCTCCGTCGAACATAACTTTCACGAGGAAAGGGGTTATGATTATCTATCCACTGCCATTCACCCAAGACCCGTCCTCATGCCTGACACAAAGAAGGCATTTGAATAATAGTTAATACACCTATGATCTAATAAATATGGCAAACAACATATCCTAAGGCTGCCATGCTCTTTACTCATTAAATAAAGCATAGACTAGACCCATGTAATCAGTGAATTATACTGAAAGAGTATGAAAGCATAAATCACGTGGCATGCTACCTGAGGCTCTGGACTGCTATGGGGGTGCAACTGAAATAGACCCCCACTTCTTTGTCCTCAGAATGAGAGTTTGATGCTTATTTGCTTTTCTAGCGTCTTGCCTTATCCTATTGACCACTGCAATATTACTTCCCAACATGCATCATTTTGAAAGTGTGGAAATCAGACATCTGGGCTTAGATACAAACGCTTTTAGTTTAAAATGTTTACAGATGATCATGCTAAAAAAAAAAAAAAAACCTATTTTAAGGAGAATCGACTATGAGTAATGTGAGAATTAAAGTAAGGAAATGGAGTCTTATGCTAAACAGAGAGGTGGGCACTTAACAGGAAATTAAGGTCAGATGCATTAGTCTGGTAGACCAGTTGTCTTTTTTTTCCTAGAGAATTTAAAGGCAGCCCGATAATAAACATTTTAAATGGCTATAAGTACATTGGTGAGAATGCTATGCTGCCGATCCCATCTCTCTAACCACTGTCTGAGCAGTTTCCCAAATAGGGATGCTCTCATGGATATAAATAGATGCACCTGGAACTTAGTTTTGTGATTTCTGGTCTTGCTTTCACACCCCTTTACGTGACACCCTTATTCTCCACACGAAAGAGCGTTCAACGAGCCACGTAGTTATTGATGGCTCATTTCCTCCTGATTTCTCTGTGGTTTTGTGTTTCCTTCACAGTGGGTCGCCCACCCTTTGCTGTGGGTCCAGCCCTTTGATATCCCGCCCCCCCCCAGCCCTGTTCAGCCTCACGACCTTGTAAAATAATTGATGCTACTTAGGGAGAATCAATGTCTTATTATTGACCCTAACTGAGCACCTCCCTGTCCCCTTCCATTACGCCAAGACCCGTTGCCCTACAGTCATGCCTAGACCCCTCCCCATAAGCACTCAGACACAGCTGGAAGTATGTGACTGTTCTTGCAATGTCTTCCTTTCCCATGAGACTGAGGCCTCTCTCAGGACGAGGGTCGTTATAAACGCTGGTCAAGCAACCTTAGTTCAAAAGAACACATCCATCATTTTACAAAAATAATTAGGCAAATCCTCGGTCATGCTGTCAGGCAATTCAAATTGATTATTTCTGCCTTTTAATTTTTGTTTATAAAACAAAAGAAAATCCTGGGATTTAAATTTGTCTCACTGAAAGACAAGCGTTCTCTTCATAACTAGAAAAGTCATCTCTACTTTCACCTGACGTTCTTGATCTTAGTAACACGCATAAAACTATTTCTGGACCTTCTTAGTTGAACTTTCAAACAGAGTTCATTTTGGCTTTAAACCGTGTTTGCAAAATTAATCTTCTTAGAATACCACTTTATTGTATCAACACAATGTTTACGTTGTTTTCAAATATTCATATTTCCAACCTTATAAAATCCTAATATTTATCCAGATATTAATGGTCTTCCATGATCTGGCTCAATTCTATTACCCAGCCTTGCTTTGAACTATTCTTAAAATCTTTCTACTTTGCTCAAATTGATTGGTCCATTGCCCTTTCAAACCTGTTTACATAAAAGTCTCTCCTTGATTTTTT
>JAQQSQ010002747.1:0-10346 GCA_028627145.1 Eidolon dupreanum | reverse complement strand
CCCCCAACCCCAGCCATCAGATATTACTTAGTTCTAGTTTGGCTCTCAAAGAGAACACACAAGCAGACTAGTCTCCATTCTATTCCATGACCTACGGAATACCAAAAATAATTCTATACACTTTTCAGTTTCCTTCTGCAGCCTACACATGTCCCATGGCACATCGTATTTTCTTCGGTGATTTTTCATATCTTACACCTTCACACAACTCTCTCTCCCTCCTCTCTGTAGTATGTTCCTTTTAATAAGCCCTAATTTTTAGGGTTCATCTTAAAATATGAGCACCTGATTTGGAGACATCACTCCTGGATATGGAAATCAGCAGAGAAGGCTTCTTATGAGGTATAAACAATAATCAATGTTAAGATTTGGGGCAGTGAATATTATACTCTTGGCTCATTTAATTTCCAAATAATGAAATTTCTTCCTAAATTTTTTCTTTCTTCTCTCTCTCTCTCTTTCCCTCTCCCTTCCTCCCCCCTCCCTCCCTCCCTTGCTCTCTCTCTCTCTCTCTCTCTCTCTCTCTCTCTCAAATATGAAATAGGAAAACAAGAGGAGAGAATTAATACTTATTATGTATTTTCTCCTATGTGTCATGCTCCCTTCTAGGGCTTCCTATGCATTATCTTATTTTATACTTCCTCAAACTCTGGAAGGCAGTTATGATTTCCATCCTACAGATGAGGAAACTGAGGCTCAGAGAATCGAATTAGGTTGTTCACATTTACTCAGCTACTAAACATTAGACCTAAGATCGACATTGGTTTAATCCAAACCCTGTGATTTCTCCCCAAACAAAGCCAGACAAGCTTCACACTCATAATTTAGAGTCTTAAAAGTTTTAAGAGATGGTCTATTGAAAGCCTACTCGTATTACAGATAAAGGGATTTGTATTGTCACTCGAGATGTAATTTGTCTACATTGACCTAATGTAATGGCAATGTAGGGGCTAGAATAGCCAGGTTCCTTGCACTGAGCTCCTTCCATCATATCATAGTGTATCATTCATCAAAGGAAAAAACAACTTCGGGTTTATCTCCATGTGATTTCCTTTAAGTTTTGATTTATCATTTTAAGTTGGTGAGCTTATATTAAATCTTTGAATCAATTATGGTGTTAAATAACCCCTCCAGATTTGTGTCATTAGTCAATTAGATAATTATGCTGCTATGACACACACACACACACACACACACACACACACACACACACAGCGATTTAGTTCAAATGAATAATAAAACTGCTGAAAAGCCGGAACTAGGAGAAGCATCCTGTAAACAGATTCTGAAAGAATTCCTTGCAGAGTGCTAGAAGGCTCTCAGTCGGCACTCATAAGTCATGACTTTCCATCTTGGTTTAACTACACGTAACCTTAACTGACTCCTGTCACCCTATCTGTGACTATCTAGAAAACAATAGCTAAGGCTTTGCCAGAGTCAGTATAAACTATGTAACCATTGTTCCCTCAGACCACACCACCCTAAGGATATGAATAGGGTCATTACAACATAAAAATAATTTACGCCCTCCTGCATATTGCGTGAGTGAGCTGTGGTCCCCTGCGAGGACCTGTCTACATATCTATCACATTTTCTCCAGTTCTTTCCAGGAATCCTTAGAGGCTGATCTTATTGGCTCTCGGTCGTGAGTGATCTTAGCTATTTCAGGTTAGGTTAACCTGTTCCTCCCTTTCTGACCCAGACGCGTCAAGCTGTGTGCTGCCCAGGAGTCTGGGATTTGCTGAGCCGCATCACAGCACAACCCATCAACATGGCACCCATGCCCACAGACACTTCCACACTTTTTCCTGAAGTTGGCTTAAGGTTCAAAAGCCACTTCAGAGAGAAACTACCTGCCGATAGTGTTGACACTTTTGATAGGTCAGCTTCTCCATACAAAGGCGTTAACTACTGCTCAAGACCATCCTGAAGCTCAAGGCACTACTGATGCCTGGGCTACATACCCAAATTTACCTGTAATACGAGTCTCCCAGGAGACAACCAGCAAATGGTGCTCGGTCCTAAGGTGGGTTTCAATGCAGCATTGTCATGTGTCCAAAATTTCTCAAGGACTTTATGGAAAGAGCTCTTTTAAGTTATCTCTATGCCTTCCATCTCTCAGCCCTCAGAGTTGCATGTATAATAACTATAAAAATAACATTTGCAGTTAAAAATAGATCTCCTTCATAAGACTTTAAGTGTGGCTCAGAATCTGCCATTAAGAAAAAGTCTTCCCCAGAAGGTGATTGTCAGCAGAGATGCCTTTGCCCAAGATGGCCAAGTATCTGCTCGCTGGATACGAATAAAGATAAAGATGCTCCCCATTGTGATGCTAATGGTTTTGTTTAATAACAGAAAAGGGAGCTATCATGGAACCACGTACATCTTACCTGATGTTATTGTAATTTGTTTCAGCTGGAGGCTTTGGGCTGGGGGTGGGGAGTTTCATGTGAGAGACAGCTCTCATGCTGGGCAGGTGAATGGATGACCATGAGAACATATCAGCTCTTTTTAGGGACCCTCTGCCACTCTTTCAAAGGCCCTAGACACACTGAGGTCATATAGGATGAGATCTCAGATTTTTATTCCTTCTTTATTAAAGTGTGTCCTTGGAAGGCAGAAAACTTAGTGAAAGTTGGGTTATGAAAATTTTCCATTGTTTTCTCGCTTCAAGATACTATCAAGATAGCCCATCAGTTTAGTCTGGCACACCAGTGACCAAGCTGGCTCTCCGTCTTGGCATTCCTCTCACATTGACTGATTCATCTCTGCCCACACTGTATACATTTATCATCGATGCCACATCTGTTCCCAGAGAAGATGTGAAAGGAGTATCATTAAAAGCACGTATACAATGGAATCGTAACATTAAGAGCCAGTTAATGAATAGTAATGGGAAATATAGCCATTCCCCCAATCAAGAAATGACTGCTCCTAAGCTAAATTTTATCACCTTGTCGGATGAAGCAAAGATGAGAAACATTGCCTGGAATGAGTTCTGTGAAGAGTCCCTGATGGTTGTGACAATCTGTGAGTAGGCAGAGGGTTGGGGTCACTGCCTTGTATTATTATTGTCAAGTATCAATGGCTTCTACCTCAATTTTGACCAGATGTCAACAGATAATGACCAAAAACTTAGGTCAAGAGACTGAGGAAATATTTAATAATTTGTTATATAATAGCCTTCCTACTGTACTTCGCCCCAGCAGATATTAACTGATTCATTCAGTGACTTATTAAGACACTGAGATAGGTAAAAATAAGAGAGGGAGAAGCCCATTTTCTTCTTCCTCCATCATCACCAAATAAACCAATAATCTAAGAAGATCCCGCTACTATATATTCAGGACCTTAATGTCCTTTTTGTCCCCTCTTTGTTTGAGCAAGTAGCTTCAGGATGGCAGATGATGTTAGATGTGTCGGCTGCAAGCTGACTCTGTGCTCCCCGAATCTTCAAGTTGGTTCCTGGCTATTCCTCGGGCTGGTTTTAGATTATGGATATTGTGGCTTTATTACCTCTCCAATCCCTTCTGCATTCATCATCTTGAGTGCAACCCAGGTGTCAGCAAGATCAGACAAATGTTTGCGGCTTCAGCTAAGGTTAAAGAGAGGCAAAGATTCTTATGGGTGATGATGCCAGAAAATGAATCAATAGTCCAATTTAACCCAAGTTCCAGCTTGTTAGTACAGTGCGTCGTTCAGCTGTACTTTATTCCCCAAGATATTTTTTTGGAGTTATTAGTTCAGGTACCCAATATTGCTACAGTCCAATTGCAAGATGTGTTTAGTTCAGAAAATAGGTTTTGTTCTTCAGGTTGTCAACAGGGATTTTTAATTGTCTTTGCACCTCTGGGTAAAACAGAGTACAAGTGAGAGGGGTCAGCCGAGGTGCCTTCCAGACAAGTTTAAGTGCACAGTTTATAATCAGAATGTCATCCTTTCAGCGGCCTCATCATCCAATTTTAAGCTCAGACACTGGTGTGGAAATAGAGACCGATGTTGTGTGGCCTTTGGGCGATTTACCTGTGAGTCAGCCTGCCACCTGGAAAGTGTGTACTTCAATAAGCAGAACTGTATTATGTGAACATACATCTCTGAGGTTCTCAGTGGTCAAGGAGACATGCTTCTGATTCAGTTCAACCTCATATCCTAAACATCAGTGTAGTGTTCTCTAAAGTAGAGTTTGATTTCTGTCTAGATGGGGACTTAGAAATTATTTTGTATGAAGATTTAAATTAGGAAAACCTTTGGACATGAAAATTAGGAGTCTAAGTTGGGATACAATAAATTATAAAAAAAAATTCTTTTATTCAAGTAATATTTACTGAAGGTCTGTACTGCCCCAGACATAATGCTAGAGACCATGGATGCTAGCAAGATCAGAACAAACATAATCCTATTGATCCTGGAGATTTCACCTATTAAATGAGATACATAAGAAATAAAGCCATTCTAATATAATGTGGAAGTGTTATAATGCAAGGATTTTAACATACTCAGTGAAGATCACATAAGAGTCATTCAAATGAGACTTGAGAGGCTATGGAAGGTTTAGGATGAACCCGAGTTCTGAGCTGGAGTTAGTCTGGTTAAGTACAGGTCGGGGAAGAGTGAGGGATGATGGAAAGGACAAAGAAAAGTAGGAAGGGAGTTTATAATGCTGGAAAGCAGGAGAGAGCATGTGGTCAAAGACCTTGTAGGAACCCAAAGGGATCAGCAACACCTGATTGGATCTGGAGTTAAGTGTGAGAATGAGGGTGAAAGGCCAGTCAGTGACAATGCTTTATTTCTGGCTTGCGTAACTGGTGACGGCTTGATGATAAAGATGACAGATATGGTTTTAAACACATTGAATTGAGGTATATGTTTAATATCTAAGCATGGATGCCCAATAATTTCTTGGCGATATGGGTCTTAATTGTCGGGGAAAGATAAAGGTTAAATCGAATACATAACTATGGAAATGATAAACATCGAGACGATACCCAGAACATGTGGTTTGATGATACTATATAGAGCAATAAGAGAAAAAGACAGAAGAAGAGACAAAACAACTTATAAAATGGACCTTGAAAATGTGTGGTCTGATCCCAATTTACTTGGCACTAGAGACAGAAGCAATGAAAGTGGTAGTGATTTCCCCTTTTAAAGAAAATTTCAAATAAAACCCCTAGATGTGCAACAGTACCAAATCCAGAACCGTGTCTTACACGTTGGGGCACACACAGGAAGTGAGACACAGAGGCATGAAGGCTCGGGAGGCCATGCTGGAAAAGCATGTCTGCCACAGGGCTCCTTCCTTGAGAAGCTAACTCCCCGGTTTGAGATTAGCTCCTGTGGTTTGGCCGGTTTCGGTGGTAGATGTTTAGCAAGCAATAACAGACATTTCCCTTTCTTCCCCAGGCAATATAGGGCTCACAGCAAAAAAGCATTGTTCTAACAGAAAACAAAGTAAAACACAACAAAATGGCACAAGCCCACAATGGAGCATGTCGATGCAGTGTTTCCCAGGGGAAACCTTGAGAATTAAGCGGCACTGTGGTCAGATTAGTGTCACCTTTTCTTGACCTCCTTGCTCTACACAAAGGTGAAAACTGTCAACTCACGATGAGCTGGCACCGAGGGAGCTGCACACGTCAGGTCTCTGTGCAGTGAGAAGGTGGGGTGGAGAGCTATATCGAGGGACCAGCGGAGCTGACCGTTTCCATTTGTTTTGTGAGAAAAGCCAAGGAGAGTGGACGGGGTACCAAGTCTGACAGCAAATGGCAGAGGCGAAGGAGCGAAGGACTTTAAGAAACAGAGGGTGTATTTGCGAAATATTTATTTGTCAGTCTGCTGTTCTTTTCTAATACTTCTCCCACTTCTTCTATGCCTGCTACTCCTGCTTTCGTCACTGTTTCAGACACTGCTCACGTCGCCACTTCTGTCCACTCCCAGCATTTCCCTCATGTCCTTTTGCAGTGAAGTTCTGTCACCAGGACCGACCCTAGGAAAGCACTGGTTTGTTTTGCCTCTTTTTGTGCTTCGTAGAAATGAAGTCATATAATGTATAGCCTTTTACCATTTTAATTCCTCTATTGTATTTTTACCTTATTTCTTCATGTTATTACTTTAATTGTTGCTTTATGGCATAGAGTATGTATCTTTGACTTATGCCAACGTATGTCAAGTTAATGTGAAGTATTTCCAACAAAGGATGAGCAGTCTGTATTAGTCTAGCTCACCCAACCAAACTTTATATTATTGTTTGCATATGTATGGCACATCTATAAACATTATAAACCCAACAATAGAATGTTCGTGCTAATTTTTTGATTTTTACTCTATATAGTCATATGCCTTTTAAATAAATCAAGAAAAACAAAGATTAGTATATGCGTACACCAATATTTTATATTTAACACATATTTACCATTTCCTATGGATCTGAGATATGATCTGGTGTTGTTTCTCTTCAGTCTGAAGAATTTCCTTTAGTATATCTTGTGGCATGGAGCTGCAAGCAACCATTTCTTTTAGTTTTTATTCATACATGTCTTTATTTTACCTTTTTTTTTAAAGAATAGTTTTGCTAGATATGGAATAATTGGTCAACACTTTTGTTATATATTTTGTAGACTTTCAACTCTTCTATAATGTTTTCTGTAGTTTATTGTTTCTGCTAAAAAGTGACCCATTGATCCTACTATTTTCTCCCATGTGTAACATGTTGTATTTCTCATTGTTCTCAAGACGATTTTTTAGTCTTTCAGCAGTTTGATAATGGTGTGTTTTTGTGTGGTTTCCTTTGTGTTTGGATGGTTGGGTTTGTCAAGCTTCTTAGATATAAAGGATAACACTCCCACCAAATTTGGGGAGATTTCTCAGTAATTACTTCTTCAAATATCTTTTCTTTCCCCCTTTATTCCCCCTTCTTCTGCCTCATATGTTGGAATACTTGACATTATCCCACAAATCTATATGGTCTGTGCAGTTTTCTCCAAGTGTTTTTGTCTCTCTTCCTCAGACTTGATAAATTCTGTTGGTCTATTTTTCAAGTTCACAGATTCTTATGTCATCTCAAATATGATGGTTAGCCTGTCTAGTTAATATTTAAATCCCATTTACTGTATCTTTAAGCCTTAGAATGTTCATTTGATTCTTTTCTTTTTAATAGTTTTCATTTCTCTTTTGAGAGTCTCTACTTGTTTTTCCATTCTTAGTATATGCTCTTTTAATTCTTTAGGCATATTTAGAATAGCTGCTTTAAAGTTGCTAAATCCAATATCTGGGGTATTAGGCATAAGTTTCCTTCCTTCCTTCCTTCCTTCCTTCCTTCCTTCCTTCCTTCCTTCCTTCCTTCCTTCCTTCCTTCCTTCCTTCCTTCCTTCCTTCTGTGAGAGCATTTAAGTTCTACTCTCCTAGCACAATTCAGTTATACAATATGGTATTATTAACGATAGTAACCATGTTTTATATTAGAACCTCAGACCTTATTCACCTCATAGCTGAAAGTTTGTACCCTTTACTAGTCTCTCCCTATCTCCCCCGCACTCAGCTCCCGAGGACCACTTTTCTACTCTCTGTTTCTATGAGTTTAACATTTTATTTAGATTCCACGTATATGTGATACCATGCAATATTTGTCTTGCTCAGTTCAGACCTATCTATGTTGTTGCGAATGGCAGGATTTCCTTTTTCCTTATGGCTGAATAACATTCCATTGTAGATATAATACATATTATCTATCCACATCTTTTGACAGACACTTAGGTGGTGTTCTGTCTTGACTATCATGAATAATACTGCAGTGAACATGGAGTGCAGAAATCTCTTTGATGTCTTATTTTCATTTTTTAAAAAACATATACCTAGAAGTGGGATTTTTGGATCATTTGGTAGTTCTAGCTTTAATTTTTGAGGATCGTCCATACTGCTCTCCATAGTGGATGCACCAACTGACATTCCCACCAACAGTGCCCAGCATTTCCCTTTTATTCACATGCTTGCCAAGGGTGTGGGTTTGGTAATTTTTGTTCTAAAAGTAGGCATTTTAGACAATGCATTATAACGACTCTGGGTTCTAATTTTCCCTCTAAGCGTTACAGTTTTCATGTTTCAGCAGGCCACTAACACGCAGGGACACACATTGAAACGTCCATCTTCCTCGTGCTGTGCAGTTGCTGTAGTGCATGCCGTTTTTTTGTTTGTTTGTTTGTTTTTTTAAATGCAATTTTTTGGAAGTAACTCCATGACTGTGCACTTGAGCATCAGTGTTTTGTGGAGAGGCTTTATTCGAGCTCCTCCAGCCATCTGCCACCCCGGCTGCGTGCGGAGGTCGGGGAGCACATTCAAAGGCACAGCGAGTTTACGGGTCTCCCCGGGTTTTTGATTTTTGCCAGATTCCTTACTGTCTCCCACGTGCGTGTGCAATTTAGCAGTCAGCCAGAGAGTGATTATATCTGCTTGTCTTGGGTTCTCTTGCTTCTGTAATCTCTTTATTAAATTTCTGCTTGCTTTAACACCCTCGCCTCCAAACCAAGCTCCCCACCTCTAGCCAGTAGAACTTTGCTGCTGGAACTTGAAGACACAGAAATCTCCTCAGCCAGAAGCCCACAAGCTCATGGTTTTGTTTTGTTTTGTTTGCACACCAAAGTAGTGGTTTGTTGGGAGCTAGTACTTCTCAAGTTCTTACTCACCTTTTGGGTATTTTCCAGTGCTCTGAAAAGGTTAATTTTTAATATTTTTTCCTAATTTTTTTTTTTTTTTTTGCAGGGGAATGTTAAATGACCTCATGCATCTATTAGTAAATGGAGAATCACCTATTTTGCATATTTTTACATGTAAACACACTTTATTCTCTGAGTTAACTGACATCTCTATGCTTAGATATGCCAGGACTGGAAATAGTCACAGACCGGAGCAGGTCCAGGGTTTTTTTGAGGCCCAGATGGTGCAATGGACAGAATTATGCCACCTCCAAACTCATCCGATGAAGCTCTGACCCTAATGTGACTGTGTTTGGAGGTAGGGTATTTAGGAGGTAATTAAGGTTACATGAAGACATGAGGGTAGGGTCCAACTCCAGTAGGTTTGGTGGCCTTACAAGAATGGAATAGAGAGATCCTTCTGTACCACACACACCAAAGAAAGGCCATCTGAGCACACAGTCAGATGGTGGTTAAACTGTAGAGAAATGAGTTATCATCAAATTGGCAGCAGTGAATCTTTATAAATGGGATAATGTCTTGATTCACCTTTGGTGGCTACATTAATCTTCTTTTCAGATTTTAAGCTCGATTGTCAGTGGGCAGCACTGAGGGCAGAAACCTTCAGCTCTCTAAACCATTAGAATGGGGACAGTAGACTTAGGTATTAGCTCCTTAACCCAGTTACCCCATCTGTAACTGAAAGAAAAGAGGTGCATAACGACTTCTGTAGACATTATTTTTAGTTGAGAATGACCCTACATCCTACTGGGGACAAAAATCAATGTTGGCTTATTGCAGGGAACACCGACACTCCAGGTATTACAATCTAAAGTATCTAATGAAGCAAAGCATATATCGACGAGCAAAGCTGTTCAGGTGTGAGAGTGGTACAGGCTGTGAGTGACAGGTAAAGAGCTGGCCAATTGAAGTGGTAGCCTGTCCTTGGTCCCAGCATGGAAGAAGGCAGGCTCAGTGCAGTAGATGTGATCGTCAAAGGAAAGATGAACTACCAACGCGTAAATCAGATCTTAAGCTTGACAGCTACAAAATGTGTTAGCAACTCTTTTGCTGGTGATGAAGTTGTTTCCATTAAGCCAGCTGAAGTCAGGAGTCTCTAAGTGTCCTTGGTAAGTTATTTGTACTTAGACAAATCCATTACATTATTTCCCCAAATCTCTTTAATTTAGAGGAGCTTTCCTCTATTACCAGAATGACTCTCAAGTCCAAAGCTTTCCTTCATCACCAGTGCTGCACACTGTGTAACATCAGGGAAACTGAGACACGGACTTGTTTTTTTTTTTTTCAAGATAAATCAACAATCTCCATTTGCAAATCAGTTCTGTTTCATTTCCTGAAGTGTTTAATCTTAAAAAGCTGTGCAGTTGGGATTTTTCTCTGTTGACCTAGACGATGCTATCTTGTTATTTTCTGCAAACAATACTGGGTGCAGCACTTATGTAGAGAATGTATATATGTTCTCTAATTCTACCCCGGAGCATCTAAAACCAGATTAACATATCAAGATTATCATGTCCTGGGTCATTTCCTCAACTAGTTTTCTTCACTTTCCCACAGGACAGGTCTGCCAGTGTTCTCACCCCTGGGTTCTCACCCATGAGTCAACCCTGTGGTAAAATGTTCCCATTGTTACTATAA